>PITA01002826.1:85871-151709 GCA_004023965.1 Spilogale gracilis | reverse complement strand
GAGAAGATATTTGCAAATGACACTACAGACAAAGGGCTGGTATCCAAGATCTATAAAGAACTACTCAAACTCAACACCCAAAAAGAAGATGAACACATCAAAAAATGGGCAAGAGACATGAAGAGGCACTTCTCCGTAGAAGATATACAAACGGCTAACAGACACATGAAAAAATGTTCAGCGTCACTAGCTATCAGGGCAACTCAAATCAAAACCACACTGAGATACCACCTTACACCAGTCAGAATGGCCAAAATTAACAAGTCAGGAAACAACAAGTGTTGGAAAGGCTGCGGAGAAAGGGGAACCCTCTTACACTGTTGGTGGGAATGTAAACTGGTGCAGCCGCTTTGGAAAACAGTGTGGAGATTCCTTAAAAATTAAAGATAGAGCTACCCTATGACCCTGCAATTGCACTACTGGGCATTTACCCCAAAGATACGGATGTAGTGAAAAGAAGGGCCATATGTTCCTCAATGTTCATCGCAGCAATGGCCACAATCGCCAAACTGTGGAAAGAGCCAAGGTGCCCATAAACAGATGAATGGATAAAGAAGATGTGATACATACATACAATGGAATACTATGCCTCTATCAGTAAGGATGAATATCCAACTTTTGTAGCAACATGGACTGGACTGGAAGAGATTATGCTGAATGAAATAAGCCAAGAAGAGAAAGTCAAGTATCACATGGGTTCACTTACTTGCGGTGCATGAGGGGTAACCTGGAGGACAGTGGGAGAAGGAAAGTAAATGGGAACTAGGGTAATCTAGGGAGGGAAATGAAACAACAGAGACTTTGGACACAGAAACAAACTGAGGGACTTGGAGGGAGGGGGTGGAGGGATGGGAGAGCCTGATGGTGGGTAGTGGGGACACCTAAAGCGTGGAGCACTGGGTGTGGGGAATGGGGAATGAATCTTGGAACACCGGGAAAAAAAAAATTTAGTAACAATAAAAAAAAAAAAAAAAAAAAGAGTCTCTCATGATTTGTCTCCCTTTCTGATTACATCCCATTCAAGGAATATATAATCCATTGAAAAGGTTTCCCTGGCAATTATGAATGTATGAATTACGGCACTTAGAATGAGCTGTTTCAGGTACTTGGAAAGTCCATTAAAGTGAAATATCTCATTCTTCAATAATACTGGGTATCCGCTCAGATCCTGTGCTCTGGCCTGGATGCCCCTATCCGTGGCCTTATGCACAGTTAACAGATACTAACAACACACCCTCAGATACACTTTTTGTTTACAGCAAGTGCCTCAAATCTCTCACATCACTCTCCTCCTTTCTCCTTCCTGTTTCCATTCCAGGGTGCTGCCGGGTCTGCTCTACCTGCTGCTCCCTGGCCCTTTGCAGAGTTGCACCTGATGGCAGAATTCAGCTTCCCTGCATCTGACCTGTGGCATTTCCTGGGATGTGGCTGTGATGTGCACCTCAGGTATGTACCTGTCTTCACGGGGCTTGTGTACCTCAGAGCCTAATCTAGCCTCATCCCTGACTTGATTTGTACTGGCATTGGATCCATTAGAACTCTCCGTGACTGCTCTTATATTCAACATGCACTGAAAATACTTTTTAAATATGAAAAGGACACAATCATCACATCATGAAAAAGGATGCAATGTGAGTTCTTCCTGAGTTAGTGATCTTTCTTTTCAGAAGTGGTTAACTGACAGAATTATATCTCTTAGTCTTAAAAGAATGGTGGAAGTTTGCCATCAGTCTTAAACTGAATACTATCCACAAAGTCATCAAACTCTGCCGGTTATCATTAGTCTCCCTTATTTTTTGAAGTAGTTACTTGCAAAGCAGAAAACTAGGAAGAGATACTCAGTCCACTGCTGTGGCATAGACCAAAGCCAAAGAGTTAATAAAAGGATTAAATCAATGACCTTGACTTGTTGAAAGTAGAAAAAAGAATGAAAGTAGAAAAAAATAGCGTGGTTACTAACTGAACAGCCTAAACCCATTCACCAAGTTTTACAAGTTTAAATAATGTTAACTGTTGTCCAAGGTAAAGGAGGACTGAACTACCATTATTTGCATTATTTAGGTGTGTGTTCTTTAGCTTAAATCTGATTATATTTAACCATTTGACCTGAGTTTCAAAACATAAAGATCAAAAACACTTCTATAAAACAAGTCACCTGTATCCTCTGTCTAAAGGCAAATAAAATGTCAAGCATCCCAGTATCCACACAGTGCTCTTGCAATTGAAACTTTCCATTATTTTCAGCTGCTATATGGGAAAAACCTGAGTTCTATAAACCACAAAGTCCACAATAGCATTACAATAGCTGCAACAGTCCAAGAATGCCGGGCACACACATATACACACACAAAAACATACATACCAGATACACACACACAAATACACCACAGCAGAGTGTTAATGGGCTTGTTTCTGTAGTTAGGTCCTTTCCATTTGCACTTACTTCTCATTTTTTCCCTAGCCAGCTAAGCAGAAAGTTAGCACAATGGGCTCCACTTGAGTAATAACATGACTCCGATTTCACAGCATCCCCACAAAACTCCCTTAAAAAATGCTTAGTCCTAAGTTTTCAGTTTGCATTTTTCAGGCTTCTGAACCATAACATCTTTCCAATACAACTCAGTAATACAAAGTAGTAAAATTATCTGACCTGAGTAATCACAAAGAATAAAATGAGCTCTGGAGGCTGGGGGATGGCTATTCTGGTCCAAGCATCACTATTTATATCCCTGCACTGGATCACCCCTTGGGCTCTCTTTCTGCATCTATAATGTCAGGGAACTCACTGAACAATTCCTGTGAAATGGACCCTATAATCTGGTTTGCTCTGAGGGGTACTCGAACCTTCTCTGCATCCTCCAGTTGGACTCCCCTGCACAAGTTCATTCAGGGCCTGCTTATTTTCCTAACCCTGCCCTTTTGACCCCTGGACTTACTCCTTCTTGTCTTCATTTAGGAAGTGGACTTCCTTTGTTCAGAAAGTCTTTTTCATCCTGGTGGTTGCCAGAGCCCTGCCTGGGCCTTGGCCTCCCCGCTGCCAAGGCAGGCCCAGGGCCAGCCCCAGAGACAGCCTCAGAGCCTGGGGTGGTGCCTCTCCTCCCTCTAGTGGTGGCCTCCAGCAGCCTGTGCTGTGCACAAAACCTGTTCCCTAAGATCATCACCTTCGAGCCTGTGACTATAAAACTAATAATTAAGTCCTCTTCACAAATTGCTTATTTCCCTTGTGGTTTTACATAAATGCCCCTCCTTTACTGAATGGAAAAGAATGTACATTATACTTAACTCTTCTTCCCTTTTAGTATACTTTTTCACCTGTCTGAAAGTGATGACAAATACTTTTGGGTCCCTCTAAATTGCCTAAGAAAAATGACCATTCAACTACCTTTTCACACTTATAAATAAGCAATACCAAATCCTTTTTTAAGAGATTAAATAAAGGGGGCTTTGAGGGATGCTGTCTCAGATTTGGATGCAGGCTACACAGGTGTGTTAAGTCTGTTAAAATTTTTAGACATGAATATTCATAATATATTTTTGTGTATATTTTATACTTCAACAAAGATTTTTTTCAATTAAGTAAATGTGCCATTATTTTAAAATTCTGCCAAATCAATATTTCTTCCCATATATAAACAAGGATAACTATTTCCATAAAAGCAGGACTGCTATGAATTTCATGTTTTATGAACAAAAGTACAATTTGATTAATATACCTAGTGATTCTCTGGGCTGAATTTTTTAAGAGAACTAACTGGAATCACAAAAAGTTTTGTCCTTCCCCCACTGAAAAGAAATGTACATATTATTTAAAGGTTAAAGTACAGTGGAGATTAGAAAACTTGTTCTATAATTTTTCAGCACATGTTGTATTCTATGACACTATTTCTCCATGTTTATTTACATGCTCAAGAGTTTCAGGCAGCTGATAGAGTTTTCAACAGAATAATCATAAAAAATTGCTTCCACCCAACCTGAAATCTCAAAAACATTCTCAGAGAGCTTGAACATCACTTCAGAATACAGCAGATGCTGGCTTTTCTTGATTAAAAAGATTTGTTTTATGATTCATTTTAAAAAGGCTTCAAATTCAGTCATTTGAGAAAATGATGTACTCTTATATTACATTTACAGAATAGCAGTGAATCAGTAAGTCCAGTAAAGAATATTCTACAATAAAAATGTATCTATGCCACAGAACCCAATTCCATGCCCAGAAAACATCCCTATGCTATCTTTTTTTCCTTTCTCTGGGCTTATAGTACAAAGGGAATTTTACATGCTAACAAGAGGGTCAGATCAAATCTATTTGGCAGTGTAATCTATCCCATTCAAGGGTCAGATTCTTTCCCTGTAACTACTGCTTATAACTGACAATAGTTTACTGCTGCGCTTGTCATTGAGTGGTGATGATGTGCCTGTGAAAGGCCTCCATGGAGGGAGGGATGCTTATTCTTTCCTTTCCTTTTCTTTTTTTCTTCTTTTCTTTTTCTTTCTCTCTCTCTTTCTTTCTTGCTTTCTCTTTTTTTGTGAAATGGCTTTGTATAACTCTAAGTACAGACACCGTTGTTAAAACGAACAGTTTCAACCCTCATGATGACTTTTTCCTCCATTACTGTGCAATCATTAATCAGTTCTTTCCGTGGGTCATTTTATGTCACAAGAGAAATGTTAACCTGCCCTGAATGTCCTTCAGGACCTGGGGATAAAAACAACCCTAGAGAGAAAACTGGAGAGGATCACACTTTATCAACTTAAATTAGTGAAAATTCTTTTTGGAAATAGACCCTCCCATATCACACACAGTTTATTCAATTAAATTTTCCGATTCCTTCTGAAATTGTGGATGATTTCTGTCATTTGGAATCACCAAAGGACACATTACCCATAAATTATCTAAGTGCGCCTATGTTTATTCCATAGTGCATATGGTAATAACTACATTTTACTGCACATATTCATAAACATGAACTAAATTAACTTGGGGAAAACATCTTGGGAAAACAACAGCCAATCCTGTTCTTTGAAAGGCAAAGAATGTTATAAAAGGTGAAATTTGAATACAATGATTGAATTACATATATTACTTTTAAATTGAATTTAGATCGCTAGTTTTGATAAAAACCAATTTTATGCTTTCACAATTCACCATTTTAAATTGTATATCTAATGGATTAGACTCCACAAATAATATGGATTTTAGGTGCTTAATCATTCAAACTTCATGTCCTAAAAAAGAGACCTGGTTCTAGCTCAGTAACACACTAACTATATGACCTTCAGTGATTGTAACTAATCCAAACTACAGTTTCTTCATCTACAAAGACTACAGCTCCTTCCAAATGCTAAAATCACACAATCCCCCCCACACCTCACAAATGCTTACATAATATTCCCTGGAAACCTGGGAATATCACCTAACATGGCAAGAGAGAAATTGCAGATGTGATCAAGTTAAAAATCTTGAAATGAGGAAATTATCCGGGTGAGCCTGATATAATCACCAAGGTTCTCATAAAAGCAACACAGGAAGTCAGTGTCAGAAAGCAGGGTATGTGACAATGTCAGCAAAGATTTGAGTTATGGGTTCCTGAACTGAGGAATGTCTGCAGCCTTTAGAATCTGGAAGAGGCAAGAAATGGATTTTCCCCTTGAGCATCCAGAAAGAACTAGTTCTGCCAACACCTTGACTTTAGTCCAATGAAACTGATTACAGACATCTGGTCACCAGAATGGCAGGAAAATAAATTTGCCTTGTTTTAAGCCACTATGTTTGATATTTAGCCACACCAGCTACAGGAAATAAAAACACCATTTTAGGAAGAAGTACTTCTCAGTGGTGGTATGAGTAGCTCTATGGACCCTCTTCCCAGGGAAGCAACCAGGCCTTGTGAAAATTATAAAAGCAATTACCATTTAGAGCCTCTGGAAATTTTCCTAAGGACATACAGAACATGAAGAAACATTTATTTAAGAAAACCTGCTCTCATTAAAAACAACGAGTCTCTGGCATCTGAACCACAACTTGCTTCCCATCCTCCAGCTCACTGTAATGGAAGTTCTACTCCAAATGGGTGTGGTCAAAAAGATGCATTTTCTTCAAAAAATTGTGAATTTGCAATCAGAAACTCTAAAACTCAACTCTGCAATCCAAGGGTTTTTACTCACTGCCCAGCCTCATCAATCCAAATTTTTAAAAAGGTTTTAGTTATTTATTTGAGAGAGAGAGTAAGCACGAGTGGGGTGGAGGGGTGAAAAGGGCAGAGGGAGAGGGAGCAGGCTCCCTGCAAAGCAGAAGTCCAGTGTGGCTGATCCCAGAACCCTGGGATCATGACCTGAGTTAAAGGCAGATGCTTAATGGACTAAGCCACACAGGTGTCCCTCATCCAAAACTTTTAAAAGTATTTCTACAGTGTTACCTAATTTAATTTTATGATTTAGATGTCATTAAAAAATAATAAGTGTTAAAGAATCTAGGGTAAGTCTTATTTCATTTGGACCTTGAGATAAGGAGGCTTTTATTCTCAATACCCCCATGTTATATCCTGAATATTTGTATCCCTCTCTAAATTCTTTTTTTTTTTTTTTAAGATTTTATTTATTTGACAGAGAGAAACACAGCCAGAGAGGGAACACAAGCAGGGGGAGTGAGAGAGGGAGAAGCAGGCCTCCCGCCGAGCAGGGAGCCCGATGTGGGACTCGATCCCGGGTCTCCAGGATCATGACCCGAGCCGAAGGCAGTCGCTCAACCAACTGAGCCACCCAGGCACCCCCCTCTCCAAATTCTTATGTTGAAGCTACCACGCCCACTCTGATGGTATCTGGAGACTGGGCCTTTGGAAGTTATTATAGTTAGATTAGGTCATGGAGTTGGTGCTTCCATGATGAAGTTAGTGTCCTCACAAAGGGATGAAGAAATAAAGCTCCCTTCCTCCACCTTATGAGGATACAGTAACAAAGGTAATCCTCACTAAGAACTGGATCATGGTGGCACCCTGATCTTGGACTTCCTGACCTCCAGAAATGAGAAACAGATGTTCATTGTTTGAGCCTCACTGGTCTGTGGCATTCTGTTATCACAGCCTGAATGGACTAAAACATCTCATCTCATCTCTTTGATGAGGCATCAGAGAATACAATTACCTCTATTTTTCAAATATAATTTTCTTCTTCTTTCAAAAAACAATAAACAACAAACCTAACTTTTGATCTCCTTTCCCCTCCTCATTTTAGAAAAGTATTAAGAAACTTTCTTAAGAGGTTTTATTTTGAGTCACAGCTACCCTAGCTGGATGCTTAGTGGATTAGTTTCATTCTGATGCCACATCACCAATATGAGCTTAATTATAGCCATTAGAATGATATATACCAATGATTCAGCAAACACAAGGGTCAAGCACATCCTAGGCATTGGAAATATCATATAACATCATAGTCTTGAAAGAGGCTAATATTCCCTCAAGAATAAACTTCTCAAGGGTCCAGGGCACCTGGGTGGCTCAGTTGGTTAAGTCACTGCCTTTAGCTCAGGTCATGATCCTGAAGTCCTGGGATCGAGTCCTATATCAGGCTCCCAGCCCCTCAGGGGGTCTGCTTCTCCCTCTGACCTTCTCCCCTCTCATGCTCTCTCTCACTCACTCTGTATCTCTCAAATAAATAAACAAAAATATTTTTAAAAAGAACTTATCAAGGGTATTATAGTCTGTGAATGAAACAGAAAATAAACAAAAAAGAAAATAAACAGATAAAAATGACAATTTTAGACTTGTAAGAGTTAAACAGTAAGTCAAAATGGAATGAGCAAGGAAAACCTTTCTAAAACAGATGACATATGGATTGAGTCCTGCTTGAGAAGAAGGAACAAGCCATGCAGAGAACTGGAGGAAAAGCATTTTAGGAAGAGGGAACACAGAAGGCAAAAGGACCTGAAACCCTGATGTAAAAAATAAAATGGAAAAATAAAAGGAGGTCAAGGTGGTAAGTAAGCAAAGGAAAGAATGGTATGAAATGAAAAAGATAAGCGATGTCCAGATTGTAGAGGGAGGGCCTTATAGACAATAGGGATAGACATGGGCTTGAGAGGAAAGATAGGATCCAATTTACATGTCTTTTTCAATAACAAGGAGGCTCTGGTATGGAATTTTCTTTCAATTCATTAGCCAAAATTGTGTCACATGTACATTTTTATTTTTAAACTAATCACTAACAGTAAGAATTGCACTAGCATGATTAGGCCATGACTAATCAAGTTTCACCTGGGTGTCCAATCACCTTGGGTAACTACACAAAACTAAGGTTTCTCTTAGCAAGATAAAAAGGGAGGAAAGGCTGTTGGATAAGCTTCTGATGGAAAGTGCCGCAGAAAAATCTGTCACCCAAATATAGATGACAAGGAGTCAGTTGATTATATAAGTCTGGAACTCAGGAAAGGGTGTCAGATGGCAAGTGAAGTCTTCTGTATACGATTGGTATTTAAGGTCATGGACTGGATGAGATCATCTGGAGAAAATATATATAGATTTAGAAGACAGGCCAATTTTATGCTCTGGTATATCCCAATATTTAGAAATCAAGTAAAGATGGAGAAGCAACTAATGAATTGTCCATAGTTAGCTGTGGGAGAGTGTTTGTTTTAAAAGCCAAAGGAAAAAAGGAAGGGATTGCACAACTGGGTCAGATGTTGCTGGGAGTAAAATGAAAACGGGAGTATGCAGGGGAGCTAGTCATAATGAGATCCCTGACAGCCCTGACAAGAGCAGACTCAGTGGATAGTTAAGTAGAAGCTGAGAGTAACCAAACTGAATGAAGACTGAGGAAGTATTTGAGGAAGTGGCTGTGGAAAACCAGAGAAATATAGCACAGGAAATCATGAGAGTCAAGGGAAGGTTTTAATTATTATAATTTGGGAGATTATAGAATTCGTTTGTATGTTGCCTGGAATGGTCCAATGCAGAGAAAGACATTGGTGGTATAGAACAGAGGTGAGGGTTCACTATGAGAACAAAATTCCTGGAAAGGTAAGAGTGAGTGGTATCTGAGTATGAGTAGAAGGACTGACCTCTGAGAGGAGCAGATACATTTATCCCATTTCAAAAAGAGGAAAGGCAGAGAGAATAGGGGCATAGAGATTGAGAAATGAATAGAGTTAGCAAAATGCAAGCCTTCCTGTATGATGGCTTAGATTTCTTTCAAGGTATGAGCCAAGTCATTAGCTAAGAATGGAGAGGTAGAGAGTACAGGAGGTCTGGAGGGAGAGGAAATATGAAATAGCTACTTCAAAGACTCCAGAGGGAGCTTTATTAAGGAAAGGTAGTAAAGCCCTTTGGCACTACTGAGGGTATATCTGAGGCTTGGGATCACAGATTTAAAGTGCGACCAGCAAATGGTTGTGATATAAACTCTAGTAGGTGCAGGCATAGAGAAGATGGCTAGTAGGCTCATGAAGGGTTGGGGTTTAGCCAGGCAAGTACGAGAAAAAATGGAGTCAGAGAATTAAATGCATTTTCAAGTAAATTACTTTAATGATGGGTTATGAATTGTAAGCTTGGTAAAAGAGAAGCTAAGTTTAGAGTGTAATGAAGATTGTGAAAAAGTAGCAGTATCAATGGAGGTTTTAATAAAATCACAACAGAAGTTCTAGGGTAAGAAAATTGGATAGGTGGTAGCAACCATCAGACCAAGTTTCTACTTTTAAGAGTTAGATTTTTCATACATTATCACTTTGTATTTTACTACAGCCTTTTCAAAAAGATCAAAGTACCTGCTGAGCCCAGCTTGCTAATAAAGAGTACAATCATGTGTGGCTACAGGGAAGCCATGTGATTGGGGAGTCAGTAACATACTACTTCAGCAATGACATGATAAAAATGTTCACCTAACACTAGATCTGAATAGAACAACATTGCGGCATAAGGCAAAGATCTTGGGCTTGAAGTCAGAGAACCCTGATTGAAGTCCTCTCCCTGTGACACATAGAAGCTCTATATCTTGAGGCATATTTCTTAGCCACTCAGAACCCTGGATTATCCTTTTAAACCGGGATATGGCTACGTCCTTCACACAGGTTGTTATACATATTAAGAAGGATAATAATATATAAAATGCCTGGAAATAATAGGTTCTCGCTAAATATTAACTCAGTGAAAATAAGAAGCCATTTTCCTACTACTGCATGGCAGTTGTGGATCTATTTTGGAAACCTGTGCTTTGGGTACAGGTGTGGAAGGCATGCGCCAACCAGAAAGGCAAAGAAAGGATCCTCTGTATAGGGCCATCGTGGGTGAGAGTGAAACTTGGATAGATTATTGCATTATATTTAATAATTTTGATGATAGAAATGAAGGTCTAATTTTGACTATTGACATTGTAACAGTCAGAAATAAAATCACAATACCTGGATTACCATCTTTGAATATATGAGGAACACTAAACTAGGAGATATAGTAGTGTGCTCGAAGGTGTGGAGTGATAGCAAGAGTAGGCCAGGTGTTTGTAGACATTATGTGGCAATTGTACTGCCGTGTTTCTACATGGGCCCTGAAACCATCCTAGTTTTAATCTCCCTTTCAGTTCCCTCTTATCTTCCTCAGCCCTCTCCAGCGGCTCTGTGATCTTATCTGCCCCTTTGTCATTTGATCATTCTATCTTCCCAGATTCATCTTGGGTTATAGCATCTAATCTCCCCTTTTATTTTTTTTAAGATTTTATTTATTTATTTGAAAGAGAGAAAGAGGGAGAAAGTGAACATGAGCAGGGGTGGAGGAGAGGCAGAAGGAGACTCTGCCCTGGGCAGGCAGACTGACGCAGGGCTCAATCTTAGGACGGGGATCTCACGACCTGAGTTGAAGGCAGACACTTAACCAACTGAGCCACCCACACACCCCTCTAATTTCCCTTTCAAAGTGCCTCCCCCTTTCTTGTTGATGGATTGCCAGTACCTAACCTGGCCCCTCAATCTTTTTTTTTAAACTTGTGGTTTTTCTCAAAGCCCCTTAGAGCACAGCTGAGTTGGGACTTATGATATCTGCCATCCATGTGTGTTAACCCAAAGTAACTGGTTTTTCAATACTCCCTGGCTTTGATTACTGAAAGAGGAAAAAGTAGACTGAAAATATGCAGCAAAGAAATATCAGCCACATTTCAGAGAGAAATCACCACTAATTGAACAGGTGGCCCCGAACAAAATTTAAATAGTAGCAAACTGCAAATATTTTCAAATATAGTGTCCTGGTGGCCTTACAAAATCCCTATAAAATGGGTGAGGGTCTACTGGGGCTCAGAAAGTTTAAGTGCAAATCTACTTTTCCATAGAAATTTTGCTTTCAGACTAAGTATCTGCATTTTAATCTTTAAACTTTATATCTCAAATAATATGAAAACTTTTCCATAGCATAATATCTTTTACATAGGAGAGGCAGTTGATATATCTTATCTAAACCTCATCAACTAAGAATAAAAAGGAAAAAGAGGGCATACTCTTAAAATGTCTTTGTTAGTACTCTGTAATGAGACTAACTTGGATTTTCTTCTGGTAACTTCTCAAATCTTTACAGTGAGCTTTTTTTTTAAGATAGTAGAATAGGGTTTTGATGACTTTATACATAACAGATTGGCCAGTCCATAAAAATAATAAATATTTTTTTATAGAATTTCTAAATTCTACACAAACTATTTTGGAAGTAGCTGCAAATACAAAAGAATATGTGTAGTTAAATCTGAGACAGGGGGCTAGGTCTATCTTATTCACTCCTTTTTCCCCACACATTGCACAGTTCTTCACACTCACCAGTTGAGTGAATGAATAAATCAATTAATTAATTTAACATCTCCTGAGTTTCCATTATTACATATCAAGAAAGCACTTATTATTATTTTAAATAAATTTATCTTATTTAAAGTCTTGAAATTGGGTATACTCTCCAGTTGACTTTCCATCAAATCTACTGACTCTTAGAGTATGGCAAAAACAGGTAATTTCATAGCAACTATAAAGTAATTCTGAAAATTGGTAAATGTAGTCTTTAGGATAAATTTGAGGATGTTTTCATCTTTGTGCGCTCTTTTTTTCCCCCCTTTTGTCCTGCTGTACTATTACATTACTATTATTATTACCAGAGGATTATCTGGTTATTCAAGATAGAGAATGTAGTTTTACAAAAACCAAAAAGTTATTTTCATAATAAAAGTAATGCATATATATTGGAGAAATTTAGGAAACATGAGTAAAGCAAAAGAAACATTAGAAATCACCAGAAATAGAAACCCCCTTCTTTGATATACCTCTGTTTATACTTTAGTGTCTTTCCTATCTTTATACATGCATGTTTATTTCTACAATCCTTGGATCATATTATGTATACCTCTTCAACATTATTTTTCACTTCACTATGTTTTGCTTAAAAATAACATTTCAATTCATGTAATTTTTATTATCTTAGAAGTGTCATCTCCATATCTGTGAAAAAATAGTTTTCTTTCTTATCAGTGGTGATGACAAATATAACAATTTTCTAAAGTGTCAGGTGTTCATAGTATAGCAAGGAAATGAGATAAGCTAGTTAATTACCCAAAGGGAAAAATCCAGAATTGATTCCCCATTTACAGTGATGGTCTGGACTTTGGAAATGCCAATGTCGCCTGCTCTTGCTGGCTGCTGAATGTAGGTTCTCCCAGATTTTAGCCTGTTGTACTCAGACCTGGAAATCTGGTACACAAAGTCAAAGTAACAGCTGAAGCAGCCAGGTTTCCTTAGCTACACATTAGTGAAAGGACAGGATGGCTGGCCTGAAGTTCCTGCTACTGACTTAGTGGGGTGACTAGCATGAGGTGGGCATGTGCTCCTACCTAGCTTGAGGGGCAGTCAAGTTAAAAGTCAGGCAGCCCATGAGATTACTGATTTCATACCCTGGCAGGGCTCTAACAATCTTTATAGGTTTTATGAGATCTGATCTGCTTGGGAAATCAGTTTAATCATACAGAAAATTTGTTTTTTTAGAATTCTAATTTCTGTGAATTAGTCTGTAAGCAAAGGACCTTTGATTGTTATTTTCCTAAGTAAATTGTTTCCACATCCCATATTAGGTTGATAAGTACAGTTGTCATTATAATGATATGTGTGTGTACCCTGGGGGTTATTCTTTATCTTCCTATAATACATTCTCCATTTACTGATTTCCTATTTCACTTGATAAATATGTACCAGGCACTGTGCTAAGAATGGGGACTCTTAGAAGGGACTCAGTAACCTCTCTCACAGACCTCATATTCTAGAGCTGCGCCATCCAATACTATAGGCATTATTCACATGTGGCTATTCAAATTAACACTTTAAAATGATTAAAATTTAAAAAATGAAAACTTCAATTTCTTAGTCATATCAACCACTTTTCAAGTGCTTGATAGCTACACGTATCTAGGAGCTACCACATTGGATAGCACAGAGAAAGACAGTTCTGTCATTGTATGAAGTTCTATTGGACAATGCCAGTGGAGACACTGTGAGAATATCAAGGCTATTAATAAATTATGTTTTTGTATCTGTCATACTAGATCCATCCTTAAAAACACTTTGATGACTCTCCCTGTGGTGCTTTTGTAATTATAAAAATAACTCTGTAAGCAAGCTTAAAGAGAAATTTAGGAAGAGGGTAATGATTAGCATATGCTCATTGTTTAGGCAATTTATCGTCAAACCTTTTATAAACGTATGCTACTATAGTAAACATTTTTGAGGAAAAATACCAATACAGGCATTTGTATTTATAAAATAATATGTCTTACTTTCAGCTAATATTTCAAAGCACAATAAATATTTAGATCTCATTAATAATTAGTATAAATTCACATTCCAAATAATCTTATTGATGAGTTTGAATTTCAGGGGCTAACATCTTGTCATATTCAATTAAATCATAGTTGTTGTAATTTAACAATGTAGGTGAAAAAGAGCTTTTTTCTAGGAGTAGAAGTGTCCATTCTGCAATTTTTCTCTTCTCTTGCATTTGCATATTACTTTCTACCCACCATTTGTTTGCAGGCCTCTATTTCAGCCATGTGTCTACTTTGTTGCGGGTAAGCTTAGTTAATGCTAGGTAAAGTGATTTGTAATTTTGGTTAAGCAGGCACACATTAGGTGCAAGAGCTTACAACAAGCCTTCATTGAAGAATCAGGCTGTGCACTGCAGTCAACCATGAACTCCCACTTTTCTGGCTGTCTCACTCTTGGCTGCGCTCATATGGATTCGAGTGAGGGTATAATTGTCAACACTAAGTAAATATTAGGAAAACTTATTTCTTTTTTTTGTGATAAAAATTAAATACAAGTATTAACTTTTTCTTCCTTCATCCCAATAGATCATATCATCTCATGGGGTGTAAAACTTTGCTTTGGAGGGGCGCTTGGGTGGCTCAGTTGGTTAAGCAACAGCCTTCGGCTCAAGTCATGATCCCGGACACCTGGGTTTGAGCCCCATATCGGGCTCCCTGCTCAGCGAGAAGCCTGCTTCTCCCTCTCTCACTCCCCCTGCTTGTGTTCCCTCTCTAGCTGCGTTTCTCCCTGTCAAATAAATAAAGTCTTTAAAAAAAAAAAAAAAAACTTTGCTTTGGAGGTCACTCATTTAGACTATAGTGGAACGTTTTCAATCCTGCCATATAATTTATGGATGGTAATTTACTGGCATCAGCCTTATCTAAAATTATGTTTAGGTTCAATTTAATTTACAACGTCCCCAAATTTATAGTGGCTTAACAAAATTTATACGATACCAAAAGATTTTTAAACACAAGAAGTATGCCTAGGATCTTGTATACTTGGGCTACAAATTTGGTTATTAGATTCCTAGCAGCTAGTGTATATCAGGAAGTATGCACCCCAATAGAATGACTTCTAGTTTACATTAGAGCAAATGTAGGCTTAAGAAAGTTTAAATAATTTTTCCAAGTTTTTTTTTTTCGTTAGTTGGTGGCAGACAAAATGTGAATTTAGTTGTAACTAATTCCACAGCTATTTCTTTTGGAATAAGGCAAGTTATAGATACATCTAGTTTTTAAGTGGGGTTAACACTACTTACCATGTAAATTCTTACAACACTAAATAGTATATTAGTTTCTGAAGGCTGTTGTCATGAAGCACCACAAACTGGGTGACTCCAAGCAACAGTTCACTGTACAGTCTGTGGGCCAAAAGTCCCAAATAAAGGTGTCAGCAAGGCTGGTTCTTTCTGAGGATAGGTTCTGGTGACAGCCAGCAATCCCTGGTGCTTTGAGCTTATGGATACATCCCCTCTGATCTCTGCTTCTCTCTTCACATTATATTCTTCATGGATCTCTTCTCCTCTTCTTAAAAGGACACCAGTGATATTGGATTAAGGGCCCACTGAATTTCAGTATGAACTCATCTTAACTAATTATATCTGCAACAACCCTTTTTCCAAGTAAGATCACATTCTGAGGTACTGGGGGTTCGAAGTCCAACATATTTTTTGGAGATCATAATTCAATCCATAGCAGACAGTGTATATAAAATACCCTCTGCCATGTCCAGCACATGGTGGGTTTTCAATATATATGAGTTTCCTTTGCCCTCCACTAGATTGAACTTCTTAACTGCAATGACTTCATCTTATTTCTCTTTGTGGTCTCAATACGTTGCACACAGTGTAGATGTTCATTAACAATTTTAATAAATGGCAAACCAAAATTGAGAAGACATGGTGGTGGGCACGATAGTGCCCCTAACCCTGCAAGAGCAAGCCAGGTGTTTGTAGACATTATGTGACAGAGTGTCATGTTTCTAAATGGGTTCTGGAACCATCCTAGTTTCTACCTCCCTCTGTTACTTCTTATCTGCCATGGCCCTCCTGAGTTGCTCTGGCCTCTCCCCTGCCCCTAATCTGTTGTTTGATTGTTCTGTCTTAGCCTCATCTTTGTGTATAGCATCTAATCTCCCTTTTGGATAGTTCTGCTTTCCTGTTGATGGACTGGCCCCTGGATCTTTTTTTTTTACTTGTGATTTTTTTTTCAAAACCCTTTGAAGGGGCAGCTGGGTTGAGAGCAGTGGTGTTTGTCACCAATATATGTTAACCCAAAGTCCCTGTTTTTTTCATATTTTCTTTGATTATTATAAGAAGAAGTAGGCTGTAAATATGTAGCCTATTGTATTTCAGATAAATACCACCCAAAGCAAATCTTCAAAGTTTATATACTATTAACACCGTATACTATAGTACAAACCAATGTAAGTGAAAGTTAGAATCTAAAAGTACTCTATATTTGATTCTACCACTTTCATTACTTTCGTTATAAACAACCACCAAACCTAGGTTAAACCAATATAGAAGATAATCTCATAATGAATAGATAAGTGTTGTGTATTAGTAAAACAAACAACCCATTTTAGCAATGACTATATTTATATATATAAATGGGTAACACAAATGATTAAAGCATGTAGGTAAACTTTCCCATTATAATTTTCTTTTTTATTTTAAAGATTGATTTATTTATTTGAGTCTTAAGCAGACTCCCCACTGAGCTTAGGGCTTGATCTCACAACCCCAAGTTCAAGACCTGAACCAAAATCTAGTCAAGACGCTTAACCAACTGAGCCACCCAGGAGTCCCTCCCACTATAATTTTCATACAGCACACTTACCTAAGAAATTTCTTTTCTCTCAGTGGAACCAATGAAATCCTTAATTTGTGAAACTCCAAATGAATTGTTGAATTAATATTTTCATCAGAATAAATGTGAATAAATACAAAATTCAGTTGGAAAATGATACTCTATATAGAAAAGCAACTAAGTAGACTAATGATTTTCAAAGTTAAATGTTTTCTTCTCTCTTATATTGCCATGAACAGGATGAAATAAGTTTTTAATTCTTTAAAAATCCTTTCATAAGTGGGGGGCCTCATGGCTCATTTGGTTAAGCACCCAACTCTTGATTTCTGCTCAGGTCATAATCTCAGGGTCCTAGGATCAAGCCCTGTGCTCAGCAGGGAGTTAGTTTAAGATTTTCTCTCCCCCTCTCCTTTTGCGCCTCCCCCAGATTTGTTTTCTCTCACTCTCAAACAAACAAATGACTTTTATTTAAAAATCCTATCATAAGGATGTGCCACCCCCCTTATTTTCCTGTGGAATCAAATCTCTCATAAACTGGGTGCTTATTCTAGTTTGGTCACCAGTTTGCAGGCAGATAGAAACAGACTTTGGTAAGTCACTTGATCTCTTCAGGGCCTCTCTTTGCTTGTCTATTAAGGGCTTTGAAATATATTATTTTTTGGTCCTTTCCAACTCTATAGTCTTAAGCTCTGTGAAAAGAAAAGTAGCTTTAAACTATATTATTCATCTTCCTATAGAAAGTTATTTTTTAAGATTTTTATTTATTATTTATAATATTTTATGTCAAATATTGACAGAGAGAGACACAGTGAGAGAGGGAACACAAGCAGGATGAGTGGCACAGGAAGAAGCAGACTTCCCACTGAGCACGGAGCCTGATGTGGGGCTTGATCCCAGGACCTTGGGACCATGACCTGAGCCAAAGGCAGACACGTAATGACTGAGCTACCTAGGCGCCCCCAGAAAGTTATTTTTTAAGCAATATGAAGCTTACACATTTTTAAATGACCAAGAAATTAAGTATGTATTCAAGAATAAATAAAATCCAATCCACAAATCGACCTGTACAAATAATAATTACAACAGAGAAGCATGCTGGGCATGGACCCTTGATAAGGTTTCTACATGGTACCTTTATAAATCATACACTGATTTCTTAACTCAATGA
Organism: Spilogale gracilis; assembly: GCA_004023965.1. Lineage (NCBI taxonomy): Eukaryota > Metazoa > Chordata > Mammalia > Carnivora > Mephitidae > Spilogale > Spilogale gracilis. Next base: position 133,924 of record PITA01002826.1, on the reverse strand, counting down.
GGTCCTTCAGGTTATGCTGTGATTTTCAATATTATGAGAGCAAAGGACATATTCAGTGAATTTCCATGGTTGATTCTGTTCAAATCATTTTGCATATACAGCAAACTGAATCTATTTAAAGACAAAAATCCATTCGCCAAAGTCACTTTCACAAATTTTAGCAAATATGTAACTTAAAGCAATACTTACAGTATATTAGGTTGGTTAGAATTTTTTTTTTAAAAAGCGACCTTGAAATTGCATTTGATTTTGAACTAAATGTAAATTTACAAGGAAATGTATAAGATTGAGAACACCTTTTTCCATGCTCATTGCATCAGGTATTTTAAATAAAGCAGCAAAAGGGGTCATTAGCCCCTAAAGGAGCAATTAGGTAAAACTGCTGTAATTTAGTAAATGTGTAATGTATGATGTTTCTGGTAGGGTTTCAGTCTATGTAAAACAGATCAAAATAATAAATTTTTCATAAACGGACACTAACACAATTCAATACTCCATCATCTATCTGTCTATCATAAATCTATCTTTGAATCATCTGTATCTAAAGTTCCCCTCCTACAGAATGCTATATTGGACAATTTAGAGATGATATCTTGCTCCAAAAATACAGTTTTTTAGTGTTAATGAAAATATAAATTTACATAATTTTTTAAAATTCTGTGACCTGGATTCTTAGTGTCTTCTTTTTTCTATAAGAGAGTTTTTTTCAATGCACTAGTTCTAATATACTAAACTTTTTATACATGTGAAAACACTCCTATCATCTGGTAAGTATAGACAATACTTCAATGTTACTAGTAATCCCACCAAGCTAGAAGGACAGCATTCCAGGTGCTGGAAATTTCCTTTTAGAGGGACTTGACAGTCTCTGCCAGCAACGAAGAATTAAGAAGTTGACATGTGGTGACAAAATTAGTGGTGAAAACACTCATTTTAGTATATTGACTTTGAAAAGAAGGAGATCATTAGGAACTAAGAAAACAATAGGCAAAAATTATTCTCTAGAATAGGATGTATATGTGCCTATCATAGGCTGAATAGAAAGTTTCTGGGCACGGGGAGATACTGCATAAACTAAAGAATGGGCAGATGTGTGAGGAAACCAGTTGCAGGAGAGCTGAGGCAATATGCAACAGGAGGCATGACAGCCTTAGAGACAGGTTCCCCTTCTTTCGAGAGAAAATATGGAAAGGAGAGAAAGAAGGCATACAAAATGGCTATGTGTTGAGCTAGATACCCTGTGAGGTATTTTACAGAAATTTTATTGTTCGGTCATTGCAAGCACGTGGAGATAGATGGCAATCCTCATTTTGTACAGATGCCTTTGCATAATTTATCTATTTATTTTATTCCTATGTAGGTAATTTATCTATTTATATGTCACACTGCTAGTAAGTGAAAAATACAGCCTTTTAGGACCCAAACTCATGTTCATTTCCCATTTTACTACCCTGCCTTCCAAAGGAAAAGGCTGAGGAGTTAATGTAGACACACTGTGAGGGTAGAAAAAGAAATGGAGGATAAGACTGACAGTGGCTTACTTTTATCCCAGCATTAAGAGAGGATATGGAGCTGAAGGTTTAAGGAGAAGATAGAAATTTTTATCTGTGATACACAAATTAGTCTTTAATGCAGCTTCTCCTTACTCTAGCTCTTACTGACTGCTGTGATTGATTAGAACTTCAAATATCCTGTTGATTTAAGTATACTTCATTTTTATGTCTGCATAATTTTCAATTAGGAATCATTTTGACACTGTTTTTCTCTGCCTTCATCTCTCTGTCAGCAGTTAAGAAATGAAGCAGAAAACTTCACTTTGTTGATTTTTTTAAATAAATAATTCCATTTTAAAGCCATCAACTCTTACCCAATTTATTTGCCTTAGTTCAGTTCATTTTCACTGAGTTTCTTAGAGGGTATGCAACTTACAATAATGTACTCTACAATTTTGCAAATTGAATCAAATTAGTGCAACAAATATTTATTAAGCACTGATATTCTTGATCCAGCTTGGGTAGATTCATCCAATCATATGAAGATGATGCAGTATACCAGGATGCTGACTGGTAAGTGAAATAATCACTCAAAACAATAATGGCCTGAAAAGATCTTCTGTCCTGCCAAGACATAACTACTCGGGAAGGTTAGCTAGGAGACCAGGACCAGGGCCCCAGCCAAGCACACAAGGCCTGGCATGGACTACAGCCTGCTAGAGGCAGCACAAGGTCTGGACAGTGTGTCAGGTAACAGCACTGATAAGCAGAAAAGAAGGCTGTGTGCTTTTATCTGGAATGCAGATGCATGAACGTGTACTGGGGCCTCAGTGGCAAATGCCAGTATACAAGAAGAAGAAACAGTACTTTGGTTGTGAAAACTGACACAGCTATGGCTTTGGTCTCCCAGAAAGTAGCCAACAGCCCAACTACATAGTCAAAAGTAGTGTGGCCATATCAAGTTCTAGTTCAGCTTAGAGAGGAACCCAAAGGAACACCAAAAACAATGAGAATCCGGATTGCAGGGAGTAGGGGTCCATAAAGTCAGGTTAAAAGCAGCATTGCAGGGCCAAGTGATGCAAAAGAGCTGAGCCAAAGAGAGGCAGGGCACAAGGCCCAGCTAACCAACTGAGCTGAAGTATAAGGAAGGACTTCAGGGCACTGATATGTTCAACAGAAGTCCAAGTGTAAAACACAGTTGTACAGAGGGGGCCAGTATGGCACAGGTAGGACAGAGATCATTCCCAGACTTCTGAATCTCTTGCCTATATCTACAAGACTAATTCCAGACCTTACCTGCTTAGGTTGAGGTGGGAGGAGTAGGAGAGGGCAAAAACTTCTCAGCTTCTCTCTGTCCTGATTTGACTGGCATTGGTACTAGGCCAGACTGAACCTTAAGGGGAAATGCTCCCATGAGGACAAAAGAGGAGGGACTGAGGAATGTGCAGCAGATGGAAAGCAAATAGCTTCTGCCTAATTTCATGCTTCCTGATAGGGAATCAGAAATTCAGGAAGGAAAATAGCCTACAGGCAGAGCCTAACTAGGATGGGACACCCACAGAGTTACTGGGATCTGGGAGAATGAGAGGGCCTAGGTAGATATGGGAGAGGTCATGCCAGATCAGTGACCATGGCTCCTGGGGCTAACTGAGATCACCTTTCCTGGTGACCCTTCAAAGCGTGGGGTCATAGAACCAAGTTAGGGTGGAACACTGGAGATGCCCGTGTACTGGTTAGGAAGAGGGCCCTGAAAAGTAAGCTAAGCAGGATTATCCCATGTTCCTCATTCCACTTCTTTCCTGCAGTTGCTAAGAAAGCTGGTTGGTTAGTCCATCTCTCTACCTGATTGTTGCCTCTGGAGCTCTGGAGGCTATTTCAAAATATTTTAGCTTATTTATTTTTTTTAAATTCCCACCAAAAGTGGTTTTGAAAAGCAATAAACATGAAACATTAAGTATTTTTAAATTAAATGTTTTCTGAGTGCCTATTGTGTACAGATCATTTACTTTCAGTGTGCTCTCAATGAATGGAAAGATCTTGACCTGCTTACTTCCATACATTTTCAGTCAATAACACTTGGACCTCTATATAATTCCTCTCTTTACCCATTATATTTCTCTTCCCCACACAGAACATGCTCCTGGGCAGAGTTAAAAAATTAACCATTTTTACCAGCCTGATCAAAAGAAAAAAATACATCAACCTGGAGAGTTGTGGGTCGTTACCAAAGCAAATTCCTATTTTCAGAAATCTCTGCTTTTATTTGACTCATAGTCCCAAGACTGCCTGGATTTGGAGAGGAAATCCAATCTGGTCTGTATAGCAATTTTTAGGGAATGTTTCTGTTTTCTGGGAAATCCCTATGGGATTTGATCTGAGAGTCTCTCAGGGGTAGAAGGACAAAGGTGTTAATGGTATATTTCAGATCCTTCTTTGGATTAAGAGAAGCTACTGGTACCACAGGCACAAGAAGATTTTTTTCTCTAATTACTCTCCTCTTCACCTCAGCCTTCACTGCAAACTTGCACACACACACACACATACACACACACACACAAACACACACACATGCATGTGAACAAGAGCGATCTTTTTGTTCAAATGTAAGGCCGCAGTGACTCTGCTACTTGTGTCTAGTCAAATAGAATCAAGGGCAAGGATGTAAGAAAACAGGAATGACATGTGATGTCAAGATGACCTGACCAAAACAATACACACTGATAAAGTATTAAAGGCAGACAAGTATTTTAAAAGTCAAGGTAGAACCTTGCTCTTCTAAGGAATAAATGGCAACTGAAAGAAATAACTGATACTTGGTCTAGATTGTGAACATGAACAAATAAATATGAAAGGCAAATGAGCCCATATCCAAGCGTGGCTGAAAATTAAGGAAAACAGAGAACTTGAAAGAGGCAGAGCAATGCCATAAACCTGGAGCAAGCACAGGACATTACTGAGATGGTGTAATTTGCACAGTCTCCACAGTCCGTACATTTCAAAATAAATTAATTACTGCAAGAAGGAAGGGGAAAATGTGGTAATTTTGCAACTTCATAAAATCAGTGTCCAAATCTGGAAAACAATTAGTCTTATTAGCTTATTAACATTTTGACTTCATTTTTTTCAGGATTTAGAATGTGAATAGAAGTCACCCTTCAGCAAGAACCATATCCTAGTAGCCCATACACACATATAAGCTCTGTCACTAATTAACTGATTGACAGGATCTTCCAGAGGACCGTGGTTGCCTGCCTCGTACCGGTCACACTGTCAGAAGAAATGGGCTGAAACAGTGTTTCACCACCCAGAACTCGTGTTAATGATGCTCCCCTTGCCAATTCTCTGAACTGAAAAGGACTGAAAATGCCCTAATGTGAAGAGGATTAATGGGAGTATGTGGAGGATTGAGAGTGGAAAAGAGAGAGCTGAGCCCAGGGCCCAAGTCTGATAAGCTCATGTATAAAATAGCTCTTTACTAACTTTTCATCAAAACTGCTGAAGGTCTCTCTTTGTCAACTGTTCACCTTGATAGGATTCTCAAGGGGATTTGACACAATTCAGTCAACCAGGAGAGCAAGATTAACCCGAGTATTGATATGACCCTGGTAGTCTGAACATTAACAAGGACTTTAAAGAAAACAACCCCTCCCAAAAAAACTCCAAACAAATACACACAAAATCTTTAGAGGAGGAAGAGAGCAGTTTGTAACAAAAATGTAACTGTGCGGGCGCCTGGGTGGCTCAGTGGGTTAAGCCTCTGCTTTCAGCTCAGGTCATGATCTCGGGGTCCTGGGATCAAGGCCCGCATCGGGCTCTCTGCTTGGCAGGGAGCCTGCTTCCTCCTCTCTCTCTGTCTGCCTCTCTGCCTACTTGTGATCTCTCTCTCTCTCTCAAATAAATTAATAAATAAATGAATCTTTTAAAAAAAAAAATGTAACTGTGCAAGTTTCTAAAATTAAGATTTCTCAAGGGTTCCGTGTGTATACCCTGTTTTGCTTAACCCTGACTAATGTAAAAACATAGATCTCCTCTTTTAAATATTTATTTATTTGACACAGAGAAAGAGAGAGGGAGAGAGAGAGAAAGCATGTGTGCGTACATGTGAGTGAGGGAGGGGCAGAAAGCTAAGGAGAGAGAGAATCCCAAGCCCACTCCCCACTGAACATGGAGCCCAAAGTGGGGCTTGATCCCACCACCCTGAGATCATGACCTGAGCCAAAACCAAGAGTCAGAGGCTTAACAAACTGAGCCATGCAGGTGCCCTGAAACACACATTTCTATGTTGTTGCATACAGTATTTATGAAGCACCTTAGAATAATCTGCAGAATATAATCTTCATCCCAGGCAAAGAAAGCAAACAGTTCAATTATAATCCATGCCAAATGTTGACAATCAGAAAAGCAGTAAGTATGCTTACCACAATCATTGCAACTGCTTTATGGCAACATAAAAATATGATGTATACGTGTTGTCCAACAGAGTTGCCAGATCAGTGCCAGGCTCTTTATGAGACAATAAGGAATAAATACAATCTGCTAACAATACAGGAACTGCCATACTGGGTGGTCACTCGTCTACTGCCAGCGCACGTCGGCATGGAGAAGAGGGCTTGGCTGTCCTCCCTAACTGTAGAGCCTTTCCCGTTTTGTAGGCTCCTTAGCAGAATGTACATCCCAAACCTTTAAGCTTTTCTTAGTTGGTAGGAATGGTTCTGCCGTTCACAAATCTGTTCAAATTCTTTCCAAATCTATTTATATTTTCTTCCATTACTACCTCCCCAAATCATAGATTCTATAAAAGGACTCCATGTGTGAAACTGTAAACCAGACAGTAAAAATATTTAAGCTTTCTTTTTTATGTAAGAAACTACATTAAAATATCCCAAAGGTTTTTATTTTGTTTTGTTTTTGTTGTTGCTTGTTCTTTGCAATTAAGCATATTTGGAAAACTAGGAAACTTACTCAAAAGAGATGCTGAAAGAATTGAAGGTCTAAAAAATATTGAGGGCCTCCATTAACCATATGAAGGGCTTGCGATATTTTAGACTGTTCACTGAGTTGTTGCTCGCTTTTCCCAACAATGATCCCAATACTTAGCAAATAGAGGCTACTATTTAGTCTATATTTGCTTTAAAAAATATGAGTGATGTAGTATATTCACATTACAATCTATGTCCGTCAGGCCTAGTTACAAGTACATTAAAATGTTAGGATTTTCTTTTAATTTTTCATTATTTTCCTCTTTCAAAAAATTTCCTATTAGTATCTTAATATGCTTTATATTTTTTTCATAGCAGCTATTATTATCTAACATTATGTGTGGGTTTACTGATTTAGTTGTGTTCTCTCTCTCCCAGAAGAATGTGAATCTGTGATGGCAGTAATTTTGTCCATCTATTCAAACACTGTATCAGGAGCTGGAAAAGTACGTGGAATATAACACGAACTCAGGAAGGACTGGTTGATTGGTGAGGGAATGAATTTTCATTCACACATTGTCACCAACTTAGCATATCCCCCTAGAGTAAGGACAACAAGGCCAAGTGAAAGGATGCAGAATCCAGTCAGGCCAACCAAAAGGTCACACCCCAGCCACCAGCAGGTCACAGATGGCACACTCTGTACCCCGTAGCCTAGCTTACACTCTTAGTGTTCCCCTGCCAAACTTCCTTTTGCAATGTAGTTCTCATTACTATATTTTCTCAACCATACAAAAACATAAAGACATTTTTAATTTTAAATTAATAATAATAATAATAAAGTGTTCTATTTCCTTGTATTCAGTACCCAAGCAGGCCAGAGAAACTCTAGTCTTTATACAATCTGTTGCTATGGTAACAATAACAAGCTTGATTTTTTTTTTTTTTTTTTTAGGGAAGGCAAAAAAACATTTTCAGTTGATCTACTGAGGGAATAGCCTCTTGTTTTTTATGTTTGTATTTATTTGTGTGCATAAAAAAATAAAGACTATTTTATTCTTAAAAATCTTAGTAGCCAATCATATTTTCTTTGATGTCTAATTTTCCCACAAAGACTTGTTTCAGAAGGGTACTTCTCATCAGCAAGTAGAAGATAGCATCACCTTCATTCTATAGTTCCTTTAAGAGAAGTGGTCTGTTTTATTTCCATTTTACAGATGAATAAAGAGAAGTATCACATTACAGGTGCTCTGTCTCAGCACAGGATAAAAATGACTGATTCAAATGATGACATTTGTAATCAAAGAAATTCTATTAGAATCTAAAAATGATTTGTGATGCTCTGTAGATATGCTTCTTTTCCCTTTCTCCATTTGGCTTGGTTTTCTACTAACTCCATAAAATAGAGAGATTTCAACACAGATGCCTATTAGTGAGATGAGTAACAAATGGAAGGAAAGGAAGTGATTGAAGATGGGGTGAGCATTCATAAGTGTTTGGGGCAAACTGGATTATTTTAGACTAAATGGTGTTTGGAAACTATGTATAAAACTTCTGGGGGTGGAGACATGTTCTGGAATATATTTTGTACCTTAAAATGCAGGCAGATTCTAATAACCAAAGTTTTTTTTCAATGTATGTGTAAATAGTATATAGCAAAAAAGAGTATTATGTTTTAATGAATTTAATGAATTTGATATAATGTTTTAATGAATAAACTTGAACAACAATGGAGTTTATATCACAACCTATTATTTATGGTTTTCTTTTTTCAGGTTTGGCCTACCTTTCCTGATACATTTTACATTTTTTTTTTTAAGATTTTATTTATTTATTTGACAGAGTGAAACACAGCTAGAGAGGGAACACAGGCAGGGGGAGTGAGAGAGGGAGAAGCAGGCTTCCCGACGAGCAGGGAGCCCGATGTGGGACTCGATCCCGGGTCTCCAGGATCATGACCTGAGCCGAAGGCAGTCGCTTAACCAACTGAGCCACCCAGGCGCCCCATATTTTACATTTTTGAGGGTGTGGATCATATCTTCTTTATGAGCACCCAGTGATCAAGAAATGCTTATTCATTTATCAATTTCTCAAATAGATATAAAAGTAATCAGTGTTTTATTTTCCTTAAAAAAGAATGTTTACTGATAACTATTTCTACTCTAAAAATAATACACATTTATTTTAAAGAAATGGAAAATAATAAAAAATACAATAGAAATTTATTTTCCAACTTGGAAATAACTTATCTAATAAGATTTAGTAAATTTAATTTAGCTATATTTTCTTGGTTTATATAAAGTATGTTCTAAAGAAAACAAAACCACAATTGCCATTTTGCTTTGTATTCAGCTTCTTTCATCTGACACAATTTATTATTTTCCACATATGTACAGTTAGCACAATATAAAAGGAAGAAATGAAACCAGAATACCTTACATTTTAAATAAGAATAAATCACAAACATTTGCAATGTTCCTTCTAAAATGTATTTTAAAAACCACTCAGCTATTATGAACTTCTAATGCAATAAACAGAATTTGCCTGAAGCCCTGCTCTTAAGTACAAAACGTGGGTGATCTTTAGGTCTTAGTGCACATTTCTAAAGTTCTATTTCCCTATTCTTCCCACATCAACTGCAGTTTGTCCTGTCAAGAAGGCCCCAGTACAAGGAAATGCACAGAGTGGCTCAACCGCATCCCTTCACTTTCTTTCCATGATCCACACATGTACCTAGCTGTCTGCTGTATCCCCAAATACAAAAATAGATGAACTTATAGCTTCTCTAAGCCCTTCTTCTCCACATATCACAGGTCAGAGCCCCAATCAGAACTAACACTAGCATCGTTAATACACTAGCTCTCGCTGCTATCACACCATTGCTTCTCCTTCACAGTATTAGTTTTCAGGAGTCATTTCATTTTGTGCCTTTTTTGTTGGCTTATTTGTTTTGTTTTTATTTGACATCCTTTAAAATAATGAAATCACTCCTTATAAGGCATGAAAAAACATCTTCTGTTTATGGAACAGGTAATATTGTTTTTAGAGAGGGAGCAGGGAGGGAGAGGCAGAGGAAGAGGAAAAGAATCTCAAGCAGACTCCATACCCAGTGTGCAGCCCAATGCATGGCATGATCTCATAAACCTGAGATCATGACCTGAGCCAAAATCAAGAGTCTGACACTTCACTGACTGAGCCACCCAGGCACCCCTTAATTGCATTATTTAATTGCTAAAGAAACAATAATTTTAAGTTTTCCAACAAATCTGTAATTTAAAAAATCAAATAAAGTTTGTGGTTTAAAAATAAAAGAGCTGTTTGTTCTTAGCACAAATTATCATATGAATTTAGCATATAAAACAGAAAGTGAAACATTTGATCTTATTGTAGGGTAACCCACTCCCCAATTTTGTCTGGGAATGATCAGATTAGTGGTAGTTTCAGTGGCACTGAAATTCCTTGGTCCTGGGGGAACTCCTCAATCCCAGACAAACCAGGATGTTTGATCACCCTGAGTATTGTTCAGTAAGATATGCAATATTTACCAGGCTACTAATGTTTGTGATGTTGGGGGTACCGTCTAGGGAGTGAACATAGTTGAAACAAATATAAAGTCTTACCCACTTTATGGTCTAATTTCTGTCAAGTGTAACTGTAAATGATCGAGGTCATTCTGGGAGATGTGTTTGGCCCTTTACAAGAATATGTGATCTGAAAAATGTTTCCTAATTGCCTAAAGTCCATATGTGGATGCAGGCATAAAATGCAATTTGATAAAATTGCCAAGACTTCATTTTCCATTGCCATTTTGTTTCTGGCTACTGTTAGTTCTGAATTGAGTCAAAGCCCAGAGAATCCCAAACTTTATATCTTTCAGATGTGATTTTTTTGGGGGGTGTAGCTCAGTAGCAGAGCATTTGACTGTAGATGTGATTTGTTTTTTTTCTTCCAAGATCTTTAGCACACTGGGGTCTCTACTAAAGCTCACATTTCCTTGTAGTTCTCCAGAGCTGTTTATCTGTACCAATACAAGGCATTCCCCAGAGAGGCCTGAGAAAAGAGTATTCTAATAGGTAATCCTGTAACTGAAGAACCAGTGTTCTTCACCACCATCCTTTTACATATCAGTAGAAAATAACTACCCTTCGAAGGCTCTCTCTTTCACTTTTTCTAAAGACTTTGCTAGCAATCTGTCCTCCAACTGACCTAACTTCAATGCTCTTTTGCAGATGCTAACACAGTGCAATATGGTGACTGCCTCTTTAATTCATCCTGGAGTTCCAGCATATAAACCACATAATTGTTAACATCCTGATGCACAAGTCATATTTTGTTAATATGAAAATTCATTACTGTTCCCTCACAGGGCACAGAAACATTTTATAGCAAATGAAGAAAAAAAGCATTGTATGATTTAAGAAAAAATAAAAATATACTGACATTTCCTTTTCAGTCTGTACTCATCTATAACTTGCACCCAGGAAACTCCACAGTGTTGGTGTCATTATTTGAGCATGTGAGCATCTAGAAAATGGAAGCTCATTGTTTTTGGCAAATTTCACCCATATGTTATAATGCATGGCAGTTTCATATCTTGGAATTTAATTTCATTGTACACTGAGAGGCACTGTCACATTTTTTATCCTGATAAAAATAACAGAGGCCATTTTTTTTTAACTCACTAAGTGTTTTGAATTTAAATAGTTTGAATGGCGACTAACATAATTACTGTGGGACGATATTTTATTTTTAGAAAATATTTCAAGAGAAGAACTGTATCATCACTCAAAGAGATCTTGGAATTTGTTTTATATCTCAGATTAAAGAGCCACAATTTTAATGCCCCAATAAAAGATAAATGAAATGTTATTTTGAAATGCCATTTTTAAAAAGAGCTCTCAGAGATGCATTGAAAATAACTAGATTCTTTAAAATTGATCAATTTATAAATATTACGTGAGGAGTATGTTGGCTCCATATGGCTCTTTGAGGGCTTGAATTTTCTCTGGAACGTTAGTGGTAAATTCATAAAGAATTATGCATTTTGTCAAGTTGTAAGTAAAAAGGTGATGTGGCCCCATATTTCCTCATCAGAAGTCAGCTCTGCCACTGACTGACTAGGCTACTTTGGCCAAATTTGTTTAAGCCTTGGTTTTCTCATTTATAAAATGGAGGAGGTCTTAATTAAATGAGATAACATACAAACAGCCTTTAACAAAATGTCTGGCATGACTCAAGCATTTGATAAACGACAGCTGCTATTATTAGTTTCATTAATCATCAGGGATACTGGGGTGCACAATGGAAACAATATTCTTAAAGCCATCTCATGCTGTTTCCTCTTTGTAAAACGCCCTCCTCAAATTATGACAGCTGACAGCCCAACCAGACTTCCAGGTACATACTAAATGCCATTTTTTTCAAGAAGCTTCCTCCTCAATCATATGTAAACATTCCCTCTTTTACATGCTCCAAGCACTTATCATTCGTCTAAAGTAAAATGCCAAAATACACAAAAGTACTAGCATTTAGAGTTCTTTGTGTTCTTATCTCTTTAGGGGCATGGGTTCTGTTTTACTCATCTTAGCATTCCCCATCCTCTAGGTTCCCATGTCAATAGGAAAGAAAAGGGATAAAAAATACAATTGAAATTCCAAGCAGCATATGATGGGTGCAGAGAAAGTAGCTTTTATTTTTTTATTTTTATTTTTTATTTTTTTTTAAAGATTTTATTTATTTGACAGAGAAAAACACAGCCAGAGAGGGAACACAAGCAGGGGGAGGGAGAGAGGGAGAAGCAGGCTTCCCGCCGAGCAGGAATCATGACCTGAGCCGAAGGCAATCGCTTAACCAACTGAGCCACCCAGGCGCCCCAGGAAGTAGCTTTTAAATGGGCCAAAAAGGTTCAAGAGGATTTCAAAGGATAAAAAAAGGAGGGAAGGCAACTTCACAAGAAAGAAGTGAACCACGAAGTACAAGTCTATTTGATTGGAGCAAGGTGCATGTGTGACTGGTGGGAGATAACTCCAGGAAAGGGGAAGCAATATGATTGTGGCATTCATACACATAAGGGATAAGCAAAGGAGGTTGGATTTATTTTGGGGTCAGTTGCCAAAGACGGGAAAGAAGGACGTAACACACAGAAGAAATGCCACTGCCCTCATTACCTTTTAATTCTGGATTCATCAACACTCAGATGACTTTGTTTAATATCTCCAAAATATCTATCCCATATCTATCTCTTTAAGATAACCAACCAGGCCACATTACTAAGTCTTGAAAGTATGTAAATAACAGCATGGGCTTTAGAGGCCAAAGTCTTGGATTCAAATATTACTTCTGCCCGTAACTAAAGAGTGATCTCAAGAAAAGAAATTACTTAACCACTCTAAGTCATAGTTTTCTTACCTCTAAAATTAGGTAGTAGTTCTATTAACTCATGGAGTACTGTGAAGTTTAAATGCCACACGTGCAAAATACTCAGCAGAGACCATGGTAATGGCTCACGGGACACTGTGACCCTTCGTTGCTCCATCCCATCTCCCTGGTTCCTTAAGTTCCTTATTTTCTTTGGCCTCCAACTTTTAATACCGTTTCCTATTCTCCCATATGTTCAACAGTCTAACTGGGCTCCCTTCTCTACTATCAGGGACAGCTCCAGAAAGTTTGATCCACTCAAAGGAGTTAAGCCTGAAAAGAGTACGTAGTAAAGGAACCATTATAGAGGCATACATTGAATTAAGAAATCAAAGATGGTGGAGCACCACTGAGTGGGAAATCATGATCAGCCATAAGCTTAAACTGCAAGAGGGACAGAGGTGTCACTGGAACCAGGTGGTAGCTAAAGCTGTGGTTGTCAGGAAAGCAGGTACTCTACAATAACAATAATGCACGGAGGGAGCACTGTGTGTGTAAGGGAATAATCCAGGCTCTTTCTCCTCCTTCTTTCCAATCTCTTGCCAGTGATACCTATTGGCTTAACCTAAATGGAAGCAAAATAATAACAGAGCCAGGTGATGGCTACAGTCAACAGAGGCCTGTTTTCTGGGGACAAAGCAGGGCAGAGAGGGAACAGATGGTAGAGTGGGGCTGTGGAAAAATGTGCTTCTGTTATTTGCATAAGTGGTAGAAGTATGGGAAGAAGCTGAGACATCTCAAGGGAAAAGTCTCATTGCCCCCATGACAGGTGAAGGAATTGAAACTCAGAGAGGCAGTGAGTTGCCAAGTTTTCCAGCTAGAAAAAGGAACCAGATTCAGATCTTTAAAATGGTACCTCAAGCCTACCTATGATCTTTCCCACTATACTGTGTAGCTCTGATCAGAGTGATGGCTGAAATTATCTTGGTCTCACCAAAGCAACTTCTTCCCTGAGATAAACCCAGGGTAGGAAATCATATCTTGTTTTTTTCCCCTCTTTTAGCTTCCTACTCACTTGATCTAAATCCATTCACTGTGGTTCTCTAATTATCTTTCAGAGAGGGTTTCTTAAAGACTAATTTTGAAAGTTAACATTAACGGGGGTCCCTCCTTTTCAGGGACAGGGAAGGTTATATCTAAAATATGAAGAAGGCATCTGAAGGAGATATTTAGAGAGAGAGAAAGGGAAGGGAGGAAGGGAAGGAGAAACAGAGAAAGGGAGAGGTAAGGATAGAAGCTTTGAAAAAAGCAGTTTGAGGAATTTTATTTGTAATAGCTAAAAATTGGAGACTAACCAAATGTCTATTGACAACAGCAGAATGGAAAAACGGATCATGAAATATCTATGTAATGGCAAATTATACAGGAAGGGAACTAAAATTGCAAACAACAGAAGGAATGAAATTCCTAGATCAAGCATTAAGAAGCCAGATTCCATTCATAAGATTTCAAAAGCAGGTAAAATAACCTATGGTGTTAGAAAATACGATAGTAGTTATTTAGGGTCTGGGAAATGACTAGAAAGGGGTTTCTGTGTTGTTAATAACTTTCTGATTTTTGTCTACTTGTTTTTGTTTAATCTGGGTGGTGGTTGTACAGGTATGTTCATTTTATGAAAATCTGTTCAGCTGCCTACCCCTTATGATTTATACCCTTTTCTATATGCACAGACATGCAAGTTCAGGTAACTAGTTTCATTAGTTAAGTTTGCTGCAGCAAAAAAAATTCAATCTCCCCAAATCTCTGTGGCTTACAATACAATTATCTCTTTGTAGTCTGCAGAATTCTAAGAAGGCCTGGATGGTGTCTATCCCTTAGTGTTACCTGTGTGATTATGTTATGTTACGTGGCAAGGGAATTTTGCAATCATAATTGAGTTTACTAATCAGTTGACTTTAAGATAAGGAGATTATTGGGTGAACCTAACCCAATCACATGTACCTTTTAAAAGCAGACAATTATCTCCAGCTGCTGGTCAGAGATTTGCCAAGAGAGGATTCAATGTCCCAACACTGGCTTAAATATGGAAGAGTCACACTGAAAAGATCTAAGAACAGGCACTAAGAACTGAGAGCAACCCATAGCCAACAGTCAACAAGAAAATGAGTCTTTAGTCCTACAACCACAAGAAAATAAATTCTGCCGATGACCAGTGAGCTCAGAAGAGAGCTCCAAATCCCAAATGAGAAGAGCAGCTAACACTGATATGAGCCCAGTGAGGGACTCTGAGCAGGTTATCCAATAGGGTCATGATCATTTATCTGACCTACAGAAACTGTGCGATAGATAAATTTGTAATTTTGAGCTGCTAAGTTTGTGGTAATTTATAATGTAGCAATAGAAAACGAAGGCACACTTGTTCACATTTTGGCAGCTTTGTGTTGGCAGCTGGGGAGACTCTGCTCAGCTTTCCTCCACATGTCTTCACATTCTGGGACCCATATTGAAGGAGGTTTCCTATTTGGGACATTCACATGACAGAGGGAAAAAAGCAAGTGAACTGACAAAATACTTATGGCTCTTAAAGGATGTAGTATTCTTCACATCTGTTCATACTCCAGTGGCCAAACCAGGTCACACAGCCTTACCCAAAGGCAATTGGGGCAGGATACATAATCTTATAGAAAAGGGGAGATTGAGTAATTTTGAAAAATAATACAATCCACCACCATGGAACATTATAATCCTGGTCTAACAGGAAAAAGCAAAGTCTTTGGGGTCAAAAAGACCTGAGTATGAATTCTGGTTACCACCACCTTACTGCCTATGTGACCACAGAGAAATTCGGAAATTTCCCTGAGCCTCAGTCTCTTAAATGGCAAATACATGCCTTAGAGAATTGGTGTAAATGTTAAATGTACCAGTATAATGCCTGATAGATATTTTAGTATATGTTGATGAATATTAGCCTCAGCCTCTTGTCTTAAGGATTAACAGAATGTTAATCTTCCAAAGGGAAAAGTCAGGGAGTAGAAGCCAAATCTAAACATGCTTATTTTTCTTCATTTTCCTATTAAAACTAATGTAGAGTCCCAATTGCATAATTTCTTCATATACTATATCTCTTTGAACATCATAGTAATAAATCACTGATAGTGAAGGGACTATAATATTACTTTCTGAATGGGATTGTTAAATACGATCAATATCAGAGGTGGGATTACTCTATAATAACATTTCTAAAATGATGATTCACTTTAACATCTATTTCTGGTTTGTGAAAATGCTGTAGCAAAGTCATAGTTATTGCAGGTGAAAAACTGGCCAAATCAAACAGTGAATAATACTTTGTCCTCAGCCTGTTTAGACTTTTTAAAGTAAATATTATTAGTTGTTATTGTTTAAGCCTCAATCCACAATTTAGGGTTTTATTATTTTCTTATTAAAAAAGTAACCATGTGTCTCTCTCTCCCTTTGGTGCCCCCCCCCTCTCTCACTCACACACACACACACACACACACACACACACACACACGGAAGTCAGTACACTTTCTTCAGAAGAAGGAAAAAGCCACATAACTCCAAAAACATAATAAAACAACTTATGAGCTGAAGGTAACTGTAGTCAACATTGTGGAGTGTATTCTTCTAGTTTTTTCTCTGAATAGTTAGATAGTTACATAGATAGATAGGTGGATAGGTAGGTAAGTAGAATGACAGATATCATGTATTTGCATTTCTGTATATTTACATTTATTTCTTTCACAAAAATGGGGTGATCTATAACCTACTTTTTCATGTAGTTATATACACATACATCAGTGTTTTAATGGTTTCATTTAATAATTCTGTGTATATTTTTCAATCAGTACTTTATTGTGGGATATTTAGATTACTTGTCAATTTTCTATTATCCAGTCTCATAAACAGAGCTTCCACTAACCCATACATATGAAGTAGAGGAAGCCTGGGTGTAGGTCTTACGGACTAGAGTACCTGCTGGATTTTGGCCCTATTCATCCTGACTCACCCTTCTGATCAGATGCCATATATGGTAGCTCTGCTCTTAAATTTCCAAATATATACTAGAAATGTTAAAGAACAATAAGCACAGAATCTCGGTCAGAATGGATGAGTCTTTGTTGAAATCTCCACCCATTTGTATTATCAAGAGTTGCCAGATGGTATGTAAAAGAATCTGTGTTTTAGTTTATAAATGCCCTTTCCATGATTTGTCCTTATTGACTGGTTAATTTCTCTGTGAAATCAGAACTGATTAAAGTGCTACAAACTTTACAGCTCATAAGATACACATAGTGCATCTCCAGTGTCATCACAAAGGTGCCCCTTGATTAAGGCACTCAGGTGCTATCTTTTTTTTTTCCTCACAACATAAATTGAAAAAGGCAATTTTGTCTTCTGAGTCTTTTTTTGCTCAGACCAAGAAAATGATTGCTCATAGAGTCCCCAAAAGAATGACCAACGATGACTCCTGAACGCCCTGAATTGAAGCCATTGTTATAGAAATATGACTGCCTTTATGGGTGAAACAATCATCTATCTATCATTTATCTATCTATCTATCATCTATCATCTGTCACTTATCTCTCTGTTATCTTCTTACCTACCTATTTCAAACATATAAGGAATTCAGAAGAAGTTTCCATCTGCCTCTTCTAAGAACTCCTTTTGGAGTCACTGAGAGGCCAATTAATTAGGAGCTAGTAGACACTGACCTCTAACCTGGACCCCTGGGCTTCTGTTTTCTCCTCCTGGGCTCCAACTTGGCTTCTGATGAATGTGCTATTGTTGGTCTCTTCAGAGAGGAGCTGTTAAAGGAAAGGGAAATTTATTTGCAAGTGGGTAGGAAAATGTTCCAACGAAAGAATGAAATGAAGTAATTAGCTTCATTCTATATATAAGCACCAGCATTGTTGCCAAATCTTCAGTCTGTAGTCGGTGAAGAAATAATGCCATTGCTGATGCAAGGCAGAGTCCCCTGCAGTCACTGACCGATCGTAGGTAAAGCTACCCTCCTCTTTACACCAGCAGAGGATGGAGGTGGAGGTGCCTGAAAATTTATCCTAGGGTATTTCTCATCTTATTAAAACCTTTTAAAATGGAGACCACTGCCTGAATGGGAGGACTATGAAAAATAATAAGCCCTAAGGGAAATAATGATTTTTAGGATAATATGCCCCTTTAAGAAGTTGAGAGATCTATGGGAGGTTAGCTGATTGTTCACTTTTGCTGTTTGTGAAAGGTCTTGCCATGGCCTAGAATAAAGTTCAAGAGAAAATTTACCACCACCCTATACTGGTGATCATTCCTGACAGGAATCTCAAAACTATGAGGAAAGGCTTCTTAAACTTGATCTATGCTGTATTATTTTAGAAAATAGTCATGGATTTTCTATTTCTCAGACAATTTGACATTGTGGACTACTGGAAAATATGAATAGAAAAATGGACAATTGGAAAGATTATAGCAGAAGGATAAGAAGAGGAATATCTGGGCCTGACCCTACTTAGCTACAAGTTAGCTGATAGCTTTGTCCAAGACATGGATGACATGGCTGCTGTATGGAATGAGCTTTCTTCACTTCCACCTTGAGGAAAGAACTGAAGAAAGGAAGCTGAGTTTGCTGAAGGCCTGAAGTGCTTCTGTGAAAATAGAAGCCACCAACGATGGAAAATAGTAGTTAACTTCTAAGAACCAATCAAAGGGTTTTTAAAGAGTAGAGGAGTTGGATGTGGAAGACAAGAGTTAAGAAGAGTAAGAAGGAAAAAGAAAAGGCAGAAAAGATAAGAACTTTACATTTTGAGGTCTTTTAAACTCTCTGGCTTCTTACCTTTCTACTCTGTCTCAGGTCTAATGCTCCAAATAACACTGCCCCTAGGAAGCCTTCTGTTTCCAGCCTGAGTGAGGTGTCTTCATCTGGGTCCTTGGACTCTCAATATCCATCCCTCATCTCAAAGGCCTAAAAGAGCCTAAATTTGCTTGTCTGTATATGCCGCAGACTCTGAGCCTCATGAGTTCAGTACAACATACCTTCTTTGCTCCCTATGGTGGTCTTAGAACCTAGAGCAATTTCTGGTACATAGTGAGTATTCAATAGTATGTTGAATGAGTAAATTGCAGAGAGAGGATGCACAAGTCATAAGCAGAGAGAATAACCTGATCAGAGAGGAGCAGATTCATGGGATGGCCAAGATCCACAGGTAGAGAACTGATACAGTTTGGGAATTTAAAGAAGCACCACAGAATGTGAAAGAGTGGCAAAAATGGGAGTTGAGGGGAAAATTTGGGGTTGCTCACAAAGAACCCTCAAGCCATGTGAAAGAGATTATAATTAATGCTGAGAGTAGCATGGGGACATTGACAAGAAAGTTGAGGGGTGATGTGATTAAATGCATGTGTTTAGAAAGAGGAAGCTTGCTGCAGCCTGGAAAATTGGAGAGGGGCCAGCATGGAGGAAGGGAGTCATTTAGAAGATAGTTGCAGATATCTATGGGAGATATCATCATCGGTTGAACCATGTAGTGCAGAAGGGATAGAGAAAGTGGATGGATTTATGAAATATTTCAAAAGTAGAGTTGACAGAGTTTTGATACTGACTGGAGAATAAGGAACAAAAATAAGTTAAGATTGATAGCTATATTTTAAGATTTATGGTTTGAGCAAATAGATACTGAATGGTATCATTCATTAAGAATAGCAAATGAGAGGAGTATATTTTCCCTTCTGTGAAATCAGCTTTGGGTAGGTTGAAGTCAACAAGCTTATGCAATATCGAAGAGGATACATCTGGACATAGTTAAATATGCACATCTTGAGGGCTCAGGTGAATAATAGAACTGGATACATAGAACTGGCGATCATAGGAAGAGGTGATAATTAAAGCTAGGGAAATTGATGAGATTGCTTAGAGGAGTGTGTAGAGGGAAGAGACAAGAAGATTCAGGACTCTGAAGAATGGACACTTTTTTTTTTTTTAAGGGGAGAAGAAAGAACCCTAAAAAGAATAGTACAACAAAGCAGTCTGAAAGATAGGTGTCACAGAAGCAGAGTGGAGAATTCATTTCAAGTAGAAGAGTGGTCTAAATATCAAAGTCTATAAGAAGTTAGGTTGACAACTGAGACAATGTCAATTAAATTTTGCATCAAGGCAGTAATTCATTACTTTTATAAGAATAGCTTCAGTAAAATTTTGGAGACAAAAGCCATATTACACTGGGTTGAAAAGTGATCAGGAGATAACAGTGTGAATACAGTGAGTATGGACAAATATTTCAAGAAGTCTGACTGCAAAGGGTCAAGTACTCCTGCAGTTTTCAAAGCCCTTAAAAATGCAATCTTTATGTAAAGAAATAATTGGCAGCTAGTTGTGGCCTAAGGAAGATGACAGAACAAAACAGACCCCTAGGATCTGTGGATAACTTCAAAACCTTGGAGGTGGAGGTCTCAGAAGGCAGAGGAAAGTGGGTTTGCTGGGTAAATTCTATTTTAAACTATGATATAGTGGATGGTGTTTTGCCGAGTAAAAATACACAAAAGCAATTAAAAGAAGAGTGGAACTGACTGAGGTTCTCTGGCTGAGATGAAAATTTCAGGAGTTCTTGCAAAAGTAGTAGCTAAGACTGTCCACAGTTATAAAATTGTGAATGAGAGAAATAGACTACTAAGGAGAATAATGACATACTAATCCACTGATATTTGTCATTTAGGAACTAGGTACTCTTCCTGATTGGACAACTGGATAAGGACAGTCAAGTTATCATTTTTATGTAGACTTTTTTTTTTTAAAAGATTTTATTTATTTGACAGAGAGAAACACAGCCAGAGAGGGAACACAAGCAGGGGGGGATGAGGGAGGGAGAAGCAGGCTTCCTGCCACACAGGAAGCCCGATGTGAGACTTGATCCTGGGTCTCCGGGATCATGACCTGAGCCGAAGGCAGTCGCTTAACCAACTGAGCCACCCAGGTGCCCCATTTTTATGTAGACTTTTAAACCTTTACTAAATTATCAAGAATAGACATATTTAAACTTTTGATTATTAAAGCCAAGTAAATTCCTCCATCCACAGGCTATATACTCTTGACTTCACAACTTAAAATTCATTCAGTAAAATTTATTCAGATACCTTTAGCATTTTCTGTATTACATAATTTCTATGAACAATATATTTCCCACTATAAATTAGTATTTTCAATAATGAGTAAAATTTTAAGAGATACAAATAGAGAGTTCAGGCTCTCTCTGAAAGAACATTGAATGGTGTCATGTGTTTGGGCAACAGTCAGAATGTGGGGGACTGAAACTTAAAGAATATGGAGTGCTGTGTGAGGAAGTGGAAGCTAAAAAGATGGGAGGAAGTCAGATCATAGCAGATCTTCAACATTCTGCTAAGTGCTTTTAAGCTTCATTCTGCAGGCAAGGGAAAATCACTGAGTGATTGTGGGCAGAGGAGAGAGGCTTAGATCTGAGTTTTAAGAAGGGAATTCTGGTGATAAGTAAGCTCTTAAAATATATCTGTTGACTGAATGGAGAAATCAGACTGAAGACTGGGGGGGGGCAGTCAGAATAAAGGTACTATTACTGTTTGGAAGACAATGGGAGATAACGTGGAAGGTGTCTCATTCAGTGAAATCAGGGACCCAATTTGGTCAGTCATTTGAAAAACTTATCAAATCAGAGAACAACAACAAAAAAAGATATTTACCCTGGATATTATATTTTAACTTAAGATGCATATGAGTACATTCATCCGGCAATTATATAATAGACTGCTAAGGTGCCTTCTTTGAATATAGGTCTGCTAATTGGAGTTCTGTCTTATTTTTCTTGCATGAGCCACACCCATTTTCTGTTTACATTTCTTTAAATTGTAGCAAAAGGCAAGTTTTGTGAACAAAAAAGTCCCTGCCTCACTCAATTCCATTCTTTGCACTTTGTCTTTTATAAAACAAAATAAAAACACATCAAGTGTGGTTTCACTGTTTTAAGACCCTTAAAAGTCTTTTGACTGCTTTTAGGATAAGGATCCACCAGGTCCTTATGATCTGACCCCTGTGACATCTCCAGACTCACCCAGCATAGTCCTTCCTCTTGCTCTCCATTCCTTGGCCATATAGGCCTTCTCTCTGCTCCTCAAAAAGATGGAGATGAAAACTGACCAACAGAGGCAGAGATGGAAGGTGTTATATAATCAGATGCTACAGACTTCAGAGAAAAGCAAAATTATGAAATAAAATATAAAACAGACTGAGCATTGACCCAAAGGGGTTGAATAATTTAAAGCAGAAAGAAAAACGGTGGCACTTACATCTTGTTTAGTTTTCCCAGTGCTTGGGAGTTTGTGAAGAAGCTCAGATCTATTTAAGGGAATAAAAACTCAAGACCCTTCAGAGCACCAGACCCTCTAGGACAATGGTCTTTGGACATCTTCCCTGAATGCCCCAAAGCATCTCACCTTCAGCAGCTCCCACTTTCCTCTCTACTCTCATCAGTCTCTATGTGCCACACCTGTGCCAGAGTCGATTTGTCCTGGCTCCTCTCACATCTGATCCTACTGACATGGCACCTCAGGCCCTCTTAGCCAGGCCACCAGCTTATCTTGAACCCAGTCTAGTTCCCTTACCCAGTCTCTTTCCCACCACCCTCTGCTCAGATACGACCTGATCTTTCTTAATCATCAACACCATCACATTACTCTCAGGTTGAAAAAGGGGAAAAAAGGAAATAATGGAATGCAGGGGAAAAAATGCAGAGACTGTTTACTAAACTTAATACAAGGAATAGGGAGGGGGGAAAAGGATGACCTCCTTTTAAAAGGATTACGATTCAAGTGGAATTATCAGAGAAAGGCCAAATTTCAGTCAGTTGTATCCTTGGCTTTTAAATAATTGAATTAGAAAATACGGTAAGTCAAATATTTCTCTATATAGCTGTGAAATGGCTGGGCACTGAAGATAATACATGTTAGCACAAAAGGGCAGACCCTCTTTCTTAAGTAAGGCACAAATTTCTGTGAAGCATAAATTAACTTCCATACAAAAATTCCACAAACATTTTCAGACCTTTTGTTTCATGATAGTAAGATAACACTTAGGATGGTTATTAAAAAAAAAAAAAAAAGAAAAGAAAGTCCCTTGGAAGTTGGTTGAAACTCAGCAATGACTCCAAGTGAGATCACCAGATAATGTGTACAATTGTCGTTCTCTCATTTCCTGACTTGGCTGGTGATTCAGCCCTTGTTCAGCAGGGCTATGGGCACAAGTCATTGCTTGTGGCCTCAAGACCACATTACAGAAAATTAGGTGCTCATAGTCCTCTTTTCTAGTGGGTAGAGGGCACAAAAGAACCATATCTCAAATGGCATGTTTGTTTAGCAAAGAACCTTATTTTCAGGGATCATGGGAAGGGAGCCTCTTTCAACTTCTTTCAAATACCAAAGCACTTTTCAAAATGTTATGAGAGCATCAATTTGAACTGCTGTTATTTGACAAGAGAACAGTGGTTTTCAACTAGCTGCCCAAACTACAGCCCCCATTCTCGTAAACAAAGACATTCAGGAATTATCTAGAGCCTCAAGCTTCACATGTCATTTGTCTGCATAGATGATTGCTATCCCAACCTGAGTCTAAACAGGGTTCAGACATTCTGGATGTGTACAAAGTGATATCTTCAGGGATCTTTGGGAGAACTCAACACTCTTCATTAAGAAACATACTTGCTGTTAGAAGACAGAAATAATTCTGAGCCCAGCTTGGTAGCTGTCTTCTACTCAGCCTCATGAATCACAAATGAATGAAAGAGAGAGAAAGAGAGACAGAGAGTTGGGGGCCTGCTTTGGCCCCTAAGGTAGTATGACCCAGAGGGTTTGGGTCTCACCTCATTCTACACCTCCATTCAGCTTTAGTGCTATAAGAAAACTCTAATGGTGTTATACAATGTGAGATGGAGGACCAGGAGCCACACCCAGCAGGAGGGGATTTCTCAGGACCTTCATTTGAACTGTGAGCAATATTGGTTGTGGAGGGTCACTTCCTAGGGAAAGTAAAGTCTATGACAATTCACAAATTTCAGGCTTGGCCAATTGATAGTAATAATGGCCTTTCCTGGGGCGCCTGGGTGGCTCAGTTGGTTAAGCGACTGCCTTCAGCTCAGGTCATGATCCCGGAGACCCGGGATCGAGCCCCACATCGGGCTGCCTGCTCGGCGGGAAGTCTGCTTCTCCCTCTCTCACTCCCCCTGCTTGTGTTCCCTCTCTGGCTGTGTTTCTCTCTGTCAAATAAATAAAAATATTAAAAAAAAAATAATAATGGCCTTTCCTGAAGTAGAGAACAAAAGAAAAACATGATAAGGTCAGTTTTAGACATGTTGAGTTTGAGATGCTTATGAAATTTCCCAGAAAACGTGTCAATAAGGCAGTTGAGAGCTTTAGAGAGTGTTTGGGGGTAGAGCTATAAATTTAGTGTCATAAGTTTAGAGATGTCAGTTGAAGTAATGAGAAGATGGTCCAGAGGAAGTATGTGAAGAGGCAAAAAAAGACTGCAAAACCCTAGGGTTATTCATATTGAAAGGAGTAGCAAAAAGTGACCTTACTAGGAAATGCTTGAATAACAAGATAAGCCTAGGGGGTACAAGAAGATCTGGGGGAAGTTGCTATCCAAAGAAATTACAGAACTTAATCTACAGAGTTGTTTTAAGAAAATTATATATATATTTTTTGTTTCCAGATCTTCTCTTTCAAAGGAACTAACTGCAGAGTAATAAATCTAAAACTGGATTTTCAAATAAAGGAAATATTTGTAAGGACTTTGTTTTAAGGATATAAATCAGCAAGTAGTTAAGCCGGGGAATAATAAACAGTCATTAGCTGAAACATGGCAATGTAAATCCTAGAAACTTTTATTTCTTTTAAAAATTGATTGTCCAGTAAGACACTAATAGCATAAAGAGTCACATTAATTGGTGCTTATAGTGGCATGATTCTCAGCATCATAATTCAACAAAAGCTAACTTTAAATCAGATGTTTTAATGTAAGTTCAGAAGATATGCAGCAGGACCATGAGCTCTAACACTGAAATTTCAGAAAGCGACTCTTCTTTAACTGGAAATCTGCTATCTTCTTTGTAAAAGAGGCCCTACATGATAAAAGATGATGAGGACAGCTTTTCCAAGTCCCTCCTTCTCCTCCTACTTTAGGAATAAACCAATCACTTAACATTGGCCCTTACATAAGTTGATGTGGACCTCTACGTCCTAGTCCCACATTCTCCATGTCCTGTCCCATGAAGAGTCCTACCCATAGCAACCATTTGTTCTCTAGAAGAGCTCAGGTGGGATGCTAAAGAGGATAATACATGCAAATACAGTATTTATGGGTCTTCCCATAAATATTTCTCATACTACTAAGTAGGTAGAAGATGACTGTGACTTCAAAGTTGGTTTCTCTGTGTATCGATTCCCAGAATTCCCAAGTCCCCAGGAACTGAATGTACAGTTGGCTGAAACTAGCAATTAGTAGGCCCCATTTCCTCTTTGCTTTCCCTGGCTGGTTCTGATGATCTTCCCATCTACACGTTCAGTCTTGCTCTTCTTGGAAAGGAAGTATTTATAAGCCTGGGGCCCTTGATCTCTTCACAGTCAGGAAAAGTTTAATATGAAATGTCCTAGAGGGAGTTTTTTGGCTTGTACTATGCTAGTAAACACTCACTGTCTGTCGTACATTAGGATGTGAAGCCCTGTGTACTGGCCCACATAACTGCCTCTCACTTCTCTCTGGTGTTCCCATGGGTCTCCTATATTTTCCTTGTCTTTGAGAACTGGCCCTCCTTTGTTCTTGCTGGTTCTACCACTTGAAGCTTTGCCCTGATTCCTGATTTAGAGGCCATGTCCCTGCTATTCTTATAAATACCAGCTGGATGTAGTCTGTGAATTCACATCATGGACTTCTATGACTGACCACTTACTAGAGGTCAGTATAATCCTAAAACTTGGTGCTTTCTGCCTCTCAGGTGGATCCATCCTGTCAGTCCTGGAATTGGCACAGGTCTCCTTGGGCCAGACCTACATTACTAAGGGGGTCAATATCAGATTAATTACACTGCCCTCTGCTCTGACTTGATAAGAATAAAAACTTGATGTATCCCTGACAGATCCCAAATCATACCATTAGCATCCAATACATAAGAATGTTTCAATCTACATCAAAACTATGTCATTATCTATGTAATAAACTCCCTCGACAAAGTGAATAAATTTTTAAAATGTGTCAGATCATGTGGACAAAGTGCCTGAGTATAAGCAACAATGCTTACAAATAATAATTTTTTAGTAAATGTAGAATGGCCCACTAGCCAGGTTTATCCATGATTCTCCCAATTTTAGACTGAAAATCCTACAAACTAAGATATTTGTTCATCCTAGGAAAATTAGTCAGTCTCTCTTACTGGCCTTGATCTATAGATTGAGAAGGAACCTAACAATAATTATATATACGATTATATTGTGATGATTCTCTTTTCAATTGAGCCTCTTCATGTCCATTCAACATACTGTAACTACACAGTGTTTCCAGCTAAATGGGTCCTTTCCACTTACACCACTCTTCCTTCTAAGGGACCCTTTCCATTTCTTACATGACATTTTTGTTCCAAAGATCATCATTAACACTGACCTCTAGATTTCAGCAGATCATCTTGACCCAGACAGTGACCTTGGATCTACGGGGATTCTTATCCAAGTCCAGCAGTTGTCCCTGTTTTCTCATTGTTTTGACTGATGCGTTGCGGAGTCCCATTTTCTCTATCCTACAGCTTTGTTTTAAGTGTTTAAACAGGGAAAGGAGTAGAAATTCAAATTCTAGTATAAGCCAAAGAAAGAGGTTTTTTCCCCTTCTATTTTGCAGGACTTCTCAAAGTCTTAATTTACTACATACTATACACTGTCGATCTCCAAAGGAATCAAGGGTGTTCATTATTTCCCAAACATACTTGACAATGGATGTCTTCAGATATCCTTGATAATCATGTATGGTTGCATAAAGTTTGGGAAGAGCTAGTATAAGAGGAAAAGCATAGACTTTGGTGCCAGAGAGCTCTGGGTTCAAATCTTCGCTCCAATGCTCTTTAGTTGGGTGGCTTATTTACTGTAAATCTTTTATTTAATTACATTTACATATTTCTTTTTTTAAAAAAGGAAAGCATGTAAGAAACGAGAGAGTTTTAAATGCAATTTTTGTTTCCTCCTTTGTATACCAAGTATCTACCTGGTAGGACTGTTGTAAGGATTGATAAGTTTACGTATGAAAAGCACCTACCATTCTACATTAAAAGCGTGTGTGGGTATAACATAAATACCTCACTCCAATGACTACAACTTCATGAGAGATTAATGAATCAAAGCTAAAACTAAGAATAGAAATCCAATGGGTTATGACTTCAGCAAAGTGCATGTACAGCATCATTGTCTATCATTCATTCCAGAATTCCTTTTCTTTGAGACTTAACATTTTATCATCTTAAATTGTTATCAAATGACCCCTTACCAGACATTGTTCAAAAGATAATGACATTGAGAAAAAGTAAATGGGTAGAGAGAGAGGAGAACCAATGTATGTTTTGTTCTTCTTTGAGATGCACAAGGCATATTAGCATAGTAAGGCCTCCTTTTGGGGGACAGAGGGGCAAAAATTCATTAAGAAGGTGAAAAGAAGAGGCTACAGGAATTAAAGATAGAGTTCAGATCCTTCATATTTAACAAGTAAGAGGTGAGAGGGTTAGAGCCCCAATTGTTAAATTCCCGAGCAAACTATTATTTTTCAGGAAAAACTTTCAAATCTATACTCAGTCTTATTTCACAGACCAGAAGTGTTCCAGAAAAGCCGACCTTCATTCAAGCTTATTAAGCACATATTCCCACAGGCTCCCATTATGAGAATAGGGATACATTTCCTGGGAGAGAAAGAGTAGGACTACACATAGCCTATCATTATGTTATAGTGAAAAGAACCCCAAATTTTGTCTGCTATGTAACACAAAGAATGGGGTTTCTTCCCCTTATGAGGCTTCAGTTTATTCTTAAAAATAAGGATGATGATGATGATGATGATGATGATGGTGATGATGATGGTGATAATGTCCTTCCCCAGGGTGATTAAACAAATTAAACAAGTTAAGTGGAAAAACTCTATTAAACTGTTATCACTCTGAAGATAAGAACTAAGTTTATCTTGCTCATCATGATATTTCTAGGATGGTCTCAGAGTTTGGCCTATGGGTTGTGGCCACTGTATCCATGTTGAAAGAATAAGTGAATAATTTATAAGCTCAAAATCCCTGAACAAGTTCTTGTTTGGTTTTTGTTCATTTCTTTATATATCTTAGGAATGTTTTATAATAGTGTTCTAGGACCTTTAGATTTTATTGCATCTACTGTTAACTCCATTTAATGTAAGAAAGAGCATTTTCAGGGGCGCCTGAGTGGCTCAGTTGGTTGAGCGACTGCCTTCAGCTCAGGTCATGATCCCGGAGACCTGGGATCGAGTCCCACATCAGGCTCCCTGCTCCGCGGGAAGCCTGCTTCTCCCTAAGTCCCCCTGCTTGTGTTCCCTCTCTGGCTGTGTTTCTCTCTGTCAAATAAATAAAATCTTAAAAAAAAAAAAAAGAGCATTTTCAGATTTTAAAAAGTAGGAATAATGTCATCTCTTTATATTAGGCAGTTCTGCCAAAGAAAGAACCATTAGTATAGTTAAGTTGTCTAAAAGTAATATTATTAGCATTTATTGAGTGCTTACTGTTTTATGTGCTTACATGTAATAATTAATTGAATCTTCATCATTCCCCATGGTACAGCTATTTTTATTAAACCACTAGATAAATCAGAAAACTGAGGTACAGAAAGGTTAAGTAACTTCCCAAAGATTATAGCACCAGAATTCAAACTGGGTTCAGTGGCTCCACAGTCCTCATTGGTAACCATCATGTTTTGTTGTCTTAGTTCTTAATATAGTCTATTTTTCACTAGAAAAACCTTCATCATAAACTAGCAGTGGTTTGAAGTTTAGAGAACCAATGATTTGTTTTACTTGAGGATTCTGTTTGTTCTAACTCTTTTCCTCTGAAACCCCAGATCCCAAGAATTTCACCTACAACTTGGGATAAAAATGACAAGCAGTTCTGATCAGAAGATAATAATGTAGAAAATATAAATAGAGGTGGGCTTCCACTGGTAACAAGGGAAGAAAATGAGAAAGACATATTAAGTGGGAACACAACCTATCTTTTTAGAGAAGGCAATGTATCAGGAGCAATGAGCAGAATTAAAAGGAGTTAAGTCAGTATATTCACATACCAGTCACTGCGTTGTGGTGAAAAACCTGAAAAACATCCACCTCCTCAGCGGACAACCTAGCAAATGTTACCTTCTTTAATCCTCAAGAATGAAAAGAGCCAAGAGCATGAGTGGCATTGCACCAAATGGAGCAGAGGGTATAAATAAAACTGAACTGTGCATACAGGGGGCCTCTCCTCAATTTCATGAACTAATCAATGCACAGGTGAGCCATCTTGTGGTCTATGCCTGCCACCCACCCCCCTCCCCTGGGTGAACATAGTCAGAAGCAATGAGGTTTCAGGAAAAACATTTTTCCTTTGCTGGCTGGGCCCATGCCAGGCTCTGCCAATGAGAGAATAAGGGGCTGACTGCAAGGCTAAAGGAAGACAAGGGTACTTGCTCTGACTGCTTCTTCCACACACCCTGGCTGCTTCCTATTCCTTTGGGTGTCTCCCCAGCATTGTTTTGTTTGTTTGGTTGGTTGGTTTTATCTGAAGCAGTTAGTCCAGTAGCAATTGATTATAGTTTTCAGATTTGTTTCCCCCAACTTTCCCAGGATCAGCTATAACAACTCCTTTCAGAATTATCAGCCAGTTAGTGACCACTTCTCAGAAGTCTGGCTCAACTGGGTAGGACCCCACCTCGGAGTTTTTAAGTTCTGATACTTCCAACCTCTTGTTTTTGTTTCCATAATGAAGGAGTGGGAGCTGTTTCCTGTAGTTACCTCTGGGTTCCCTTTTGCCTTGTCAGTTCTCTAATACCTATTTGGTCAATCCCTTTGTTAAAGTACCTGGTGTGGTTTCTGATTGGCTGTATGGACCTTGCTAGAACAGCTTTTTTTTTTTTTTTAAAGATTTTATTTATTTGACAGAGAGAAACACAGCCAGAGAGGGAACACAAGCAGGGGGAGTGAGAGAGGGAGAAGCAGGCTTCTGGCCGAGCAGGGAGCCCGATGTGGGGCTCGATCCCCGGTCTCCAGGATCATGACCCGAGCCGAAGGCAGTCGCTCAACCAACTGAGCCACCCAGGCGCCCCTAGAACAGCTTTTTGACATTTACTCTCCATATCCTTCATTTGTCACTTTGTATTTGCAGATTTGCATTGTTGTAGAGGATTTGTTTGTTTTATGTATGTGTTCTGACTTAACATTTAGATAAAAACTTCTGGAAGCACAGAAAAAATTTACAATGTTCGGATTCGGAAAGTCACAGATTTAAGATCTGGTTTTTCCATCTCACAAAAATAAGTGATTTTGAGCAAGTTATTTAACATCCCCATATGTAACTTTCTCATCTATAAAATGATGACAACCATGCCTGCTTCATATTGATGTTGAGACGATATAATGAGTAAAATATATACAAAGTGGCTTAATAAAGGCACTCAACATGTAAAGACACAGCAAATGGCCTTTTAGTTTATAGGTGTCTGTGCATGATTGCCAAAGATACTGGCTTGTACACACTAGACACTCAATATATACTTGGTGGTAATGATGATTATTTAGGGTTTCTGTGTTTATGTCTGGACATTGGCTTGTGCATAGAAGCTCTCAATGAATATTTGTGGGTAATGACAAATATAAGTTTCAATTATTTGATTAATAGCCTTTAACACATTATAATCCATTTGTTGTATATATTTACTAAAAAGTTGACTGCCGCTCTGCCTGCAAAGAATTCTGGCTAAAGGTCTGTCTTACTTTATGGAACACCACACATGGGCCATGTCCTGGTACAATGTCTTTGACACAAATGGTCTGTCATCTGTTCAAGGGATCTTCTGTTGGGAAAGAAATGAAACTCTTTCCAGATGATGTTCCTTGAGGAAAACAAAAGTCTCTGACTTTCATTACTGACTGACTCTTACTATGAAAATGGCAAACATGCACCACCAATAGTCCACAGGAACTCAGAACAGCCCTGAGGACAGTGTAAGTGTTTTGGTAATGGAACAGCAAAATGTGAATTCCTGTAGCTCCTCTGATTGCCCTTGAAGAGTCCAAAAGTAGAGCTGCATGTTTAATCATGGGGAAGGAATAATAAAGATCACAGTGCCTGGGGAGGGAGCACCATGCAAGTCCAGCAGGCTGAACACTGAGTAGTGTAAAAATGTTTTGTTGTCCCTGTCGCTTGCTTGCCTTAGATAAGATCCATCCACACCAAAAATAAAAGCTATTAGAATCTCTGAGGGTTTGAGGGAACTTTCTTACCTGTTTCATTTTGTCTTTAGAATATATTTATAATGAACAACACCAACAAATATGTAGTATATTTATACTTATATTTATATGCACTAAGCTCATTAAGGAGACCAGGGCCTCCTAGTTGTTACTGAAGGAAAGGTATTCTGTCATAATGGGCTAATTCAGAAAGTGACATTCATTTATGATATCTGAAAATAAGTTATGACTCAGGAGTTTAACTCTGCTGGTATTAAAATACTGCCCTCCTCATTGGTCTGTTCAATCTAAGGTGTGTGTCTCAAATACAGTAGTTCTTAAGCTTTAGCACATGTAATAATCACCTGGAGGGTTTGGCAAAACACAAATTGATGGGCCCCACTCTCAGGGTAGAGCCTGAAAGGAATTCTCAAATAAATCAGTTAGCTTTCTCCAGAGAAACAGACCCAAAGGACTGATTGATTGATTGATTGATTGACTTAAAGAAATTGGCTGAAGGGCACCTGCATGGCTCAGTCATTAAACGTCTGCCTTCAGCTCAGGTCATGATCCCAGGGTTCTGGGATCCAGCACTGCCTCAGGCTCCCTGCTCAGTGAGAAGCCTGCTTCTCCCCCTCCCCTTGCTTGTGTTCGCTCTCTCACTGTCTTTCTGTCAGATATATAAATAAATAAAATCTTAGAAGAAAGAACAGAGAGAAAGAGAGAGAGAGAAAGAAAGAAAGAAGAAAGGAAGGAAGGAAGGAAGGAAAGAAGGAAGGAAAGAAGGAAAAGAAAGAAAGAAAGAAAGGAAGGAAGGAAGGAAGGGAGAGAGAAAGAGAGAGAGAAAGAGAAAGAAGAAAGAAAGAAAGAAAGAAAGAAAGAAAGAAAGAAAGAAAGAAAGAAAGAAAGGAAAAGAAAAAAAAGAAAAGGAAAAGAAAAGAAAAGAAAAGAAAAGAAAAGAAAAGAAAAGAAAAGAAAAGAAAAGAAGGAAGAAAGAAAGTGTTGGGGACAGTGCATGATCCGCCCCTCCCGCCAGGCCCAAGCCACCGGAAACTGGTGGAGGTACCTGTGAATGTGAATGAAAGCCCCTCTGCCCCCCACCCCCCCCTAGAATCCAGAAAGCCACATACCCTGTGGGCCAGGGCAATATGTCCTTTGTGTGCTTATCCAAGACATATAGTTCCATTTAATCCTCCTCCTGGTAATCATATCTCTGTATCTCTTATTTGTATTCCTTGATCCCTCTGCCTCAATGGTCTCAACTTCTGTGAGTTTAAGCAATCACTCTGTACCCTGCTGTAACAATACTAATCCTGTCTCTAGGGTGGTTGCAAAAGCAGTTAAAGATTTAATTGCATCCCCCAAGTTCCTCACTTTTGAATAATAAAAGACTGGGGCCCTTGTCAGTCAAGAGAGACAAAGGCAGAGCCAGAGGCAGAGAAAAAGGAAGACAGCCTGCAAAGAGAGACAGAAGCTAAGAGAGGAGAGAAGCAAGAAGCAAAGAGAGACAGAAACAGAAGCAAAGAAAGCAGCAGAAAGAGAAGCAGACAGAGAGCAAGAGAGACAGAAGCAGAGCAAGAGGGCCAAAGCCAGAGCTAGAGAGCTAGAGCTAGAAAGCCAATGCTAAAAAGTCAGCGCGTGAGCCTGAGCCTGCTTCATAGGTCTCTCCTGACTGACCTCGGGTCTGTCAGCTTGCATCAGATTTCCGTGTCGTGTCTGTGTCAGTATTTCACTTGCCAGACATCCCGTGGTTCGGGACCCATATCTCTGCTGAGGCTGGTCCCCGGTAGCGACAAGAAAGGAAGAAAGAGAAAGAAAGAGAAATTGGTTCATGTGGTTATGGAAGCCAAGAAGTTCCAAGGGCTGCAGTTAGTAAGCTGGAAACCCAAAACAACTAATAGTGAAAGTTTCAGTCTGAATCTGAAAGCCTAAGAAAAGGAAAGCTGATGGTATAAGTTCTAGTCTAAAGGGCAGCAGGATTGAGACCCAAAAAGAAGCAATTTTTTTAATGCAAGTCCAAAGGCAAGAAAAGAGGTGTATTCCAGCTCATGCAGACAGGCAAGAATTCTCCCTTATTCAGCCTTTTTGTTCTATTCAGGTCTTCCATTGATTAGACAAAACTCATCAACATTAGGGAAGGCAATCTGCTTTACTCAATCTACTAAATTCAAATGTTAATCTCATCCAGAAATGCCCTCACAGAACAGCCAGAATAATGACTTGACAAAAGGTCTAGGTACCCCAGGGCCAAGTAAACTTAACATATGAAGTTAACCATCACACCAAGTGATACTGCTGCTGCTGTCCAGGATCCATATTCTAAGAACCACTGCTAGAGAAGAAGCTGGGTCCGGGGTAGAAACTCACTATTTAGTTTACCCCTACCACAGAGTCTGATACCTAAATAGGTACTTTAATAAAAAATAAAGTAATAAAAGAATGGAGGGGATGAAAGAAGGATCTCTATTTAAAGAGACCTGAGGGGACATTAAAAGGTCAGGGCTCTAATCTGACTATAATGTGGGAAACAAAGGCAGAAGAAAAATTATTAAATTTCCTTACTACCTACAGCCCATTGACAAGTCCTTGAAACAGGCAGAGTGACATTCCTCTGGGGACTCAACCGCCTTGATGATGTTAATACTTTGTAAAGGGCCAAAGGCAATCCTAGCCCCACCAGGATCCTGTATGTCTACTTTAACATATAAAAATTCCTTTGGAAACTTCCTTTATCTCTAAACCCCTCAAGATATGTGTTGGCAATAACTCCCCCAAGCATATGACCCACTGATACACATCTGAAGAGTCGCATGACTAAGGTATTATTAGATGGTAATAAATGACCTTTTCCCAACAATAGCTATCTCCCTTAAGGTCCTGGAAACCTTGCTTCCAAAATTCCTCAGAGGCTTATGCTATCCCTAACCCCCTCCCAACTTGAAAATATATAATGGGCTACTCTTCATAACCCCATTGCAGCTCTTTCTGCCCATGGGTCCTGTCCCGGTGCTTTAATCAAACCACCTTTTTGCACCAAAGATGTCTCAAGAATTCTTTCTTGGCTGTCAGCTTCGAACCCTAATGTTCTTTCCTCCATCAACTAGACTTTGCTTTCCTCAGGTCTAGGGCATGGCCTAGATTCTCTCAGGTCTTTCATGGCTCCATATTTTTAAGTTCATTTCTAATTTAAAGATGAAGTAATGTCTATCAATTATTTAAAATAAGTAATTTATTTTAACCGAGAAAGTGAGCTTTCATTACAAGCCTGTTATGTGCCAGGTGCTGTGCTAAAAACTTTATAGATTACCTCATTTCAATAACTCCATTATTTCCATTTTACAGATAAGAAACTGAGCAGATGTATTGAGGAAATGGTTGAGCTGGTATTATATCTAGGCTCTCTTTAGTTCCAAAACCTTCTTTCTAACTCTACTGACTGCACCACAGACATTTATAGAACATCAAACATGGGCTGATCACCACACGAGGGACACCATAAGGTATTTATCATTCAGTGAGAGCCAGTATTTTATTTTTAAAAAATCCAAATACCTAAAGAAATTTCAAATAGAAGATTGGTCAAAATGTTACTGGAATGTAACATTAAGGACTAAGGCAGTAGGTATAGGTTTTAAGAGTGTAAATTTTGAGCTCAGACTATATGGGCTTGATTCCCATTTTCATTATCACAACCTGTATTAACCTGGCTATGTTACATAATCTTCTGCTGCAGCTTCCTCATCCATAAATATTTACCTCATAAAGGTGTTTACAACTTTACAAGTTGGATTACATCCTCAGAGGATTAAGTGAATTATCATATGTAAAGCATTTACACAGTGCTATTCACAGGACAATCAGTATATGAGTCTTTACTATTCTCATTATACCCTCAGCATCTAGCCCAACACCTGACATGTGAAAGAAAACCTAAATATAACTGTTAAGGAACACCAAGAGCTCACGCTCTCTAGAGGTTATAGCCATTATCCATACAGCAGGTACATTTCTGTATTGATCTTCTGGAAGCTCACTCTCAGCCTTTGGATAGCTTCTTCCCTTTCTCAAGGCACCAAATTCAAAACATATTATTACTATCTCTCAAAGTACCTGCTTATTGCTGGCTCAGTGATATTATATTAGTATGGTTTGATGTGCCACAGAACTAAATACAGAGTAAGAAAATGAGGAAAAAAAAAAAACCTAAAATTTGCCTGTTATGTCAGTTTTCAGTTCTTATAGCTAAAGATGATTGAAACTTAAAGAGTTTTAAAAAAATTTTTTAACCAGGAATAATTTTTTAATTTGCCTTTCAGTTAATACCCTATGTATAAATTGCAAGTAATGACCTCTTATTTTACTTATCCGATCAACTGAATAAAAATCGCTTGAAAACGTAAAACTGTGTACGTATTTTCTTTAAAAAGTGGCACACTGCCAAGAAATTCATAGCAGCGCATAGTGAGAGCTGTGGTTCGTCCTCTGACATTTAAAAGTATACCTGAACTCTTCTGCACATGGATACTGAATATTCAAGAACAGTCTGAGATTTCCAGTGCTGCTGTCTGCTTCAGCACTTTAATTCCTGGGATATGCCAGGGTTGCTCATTAACATTTAAATGGACAGCCAAGTCCTGCAGAAACCTAAGATATATGTCACACTGTAACTGGCTTCAACTCCTTCAGGGGCGGTGGAGTTTCTTTGCTTCTTCTGATGTTCCAACTTCTCTTTCAACTTTTGCCTTTGCGGATTTGGGATGATCAGTTATCTGCAAGATTTATAACCAACAGCTTTGATGTTAGACAGTTGTATGGTGTCAACATTCAGCAATTCAAAAAAATTCTCTTTTTCCTTTAGGATGTACTGTTGTGTTTTTCTGTCTGCTGACTGCTCACTTTAATATAATGGGGGTTTCTGAAGTGAACTTCAGTTCCTGGGTTTCTCTTAGGAAAATTTTAAATCAGCCCTCATTCCAGGTTGGAACTTAATTTGGTATAATGTCCCTAGCTTCACTAAACCACCAGGCTACATCAGAAAGTGTTCACTCTCCATATACCTAAAATCCACAGCTGCTCCAATATCAGCAGCAAAACCAGAATACTACTACTAGAGTACTTTTATTTGGATGTGATTACTCATCTACTGAAACCCAGACTAAATACACAATTTAAATCACGTTTCTCAAAAAGCCATCATTGAATCTATCTTTTGATAAAGGTAAGTATTATGAATATTCCTGGATAACCTTATTATTCAGCCTTGTTGGTTTAACAATGGATACAGTACATAAAGCTGGTGGGTTGATGTCATACAAGTGTGCAAGCATACTGCTTTCCAATGTGCTTCCTTTAGGGTTGTGTACAAAGCACCTCACTAATGATCATTTTCATGGCATCAGCTAGAGCTCTGCTGTCCCATATAGTAGCCACTTGTTACATATAGCTACTTAACTAAAAATTCAGTTCTTCAATTGTATTGTTCACATTCAGGTACTCAATAGCCACACAGGGCTATTGAATTGGATAGTCTTAGACATAGAATATTTCTATCATTGCACAAAATTCTATTGGACACCACTGATGAAGAGTCTTAGTATTTAAGGGGCCTTAGAAAGGGCAACTAACCATCCATCTTTTCCCAGGACTGAGGTATTCCTTGTACATTAAAATTATGGCATTCCCTAGAAAACTGGGACCCTAAGAGGTCATCTGGTCCAACTATATACCTAATGCAGATATTCCTCCTGTAACATTCTTTATTTTTAATAAAGATTTTATTTATTTATTTGACAGAGAGAAACACAGCTAGAGAGGGAAGACAAGCAAGGGGAGTGAGAGAGGCAGAAGCAGAGTTCCTGCCATGCAGGGAGCCCAACGTGGGGCTCAATCCCAGAGCTCCAGAATCATGACTTGAGCCAAAGGCAGATGCCTAATGACTGTGCCACCCAGGAACCCCTGTCCTGCAACATTCTTAACTTTGGACATTTCTGAACTCGCTAGCTAAGTGATGTTATATATTAACTGGGGTGGCTGAAGCAGGCAGTATTTGGAGAACTATAGTAAAAGATTAAGTTAAAACTAAATGGGTAATGATTTTTACCAAGAGGTAAAGGACACAGGAGCAAGTAGACTATTAAAAGAAAATATAATGCAATGTCCCATGCACTGAAAGGGAACACATTTCATAAGTAGTCTATAAGATAGGTAATAAGTCTAGCAACAAAGTCACATGGCTCTTAGAGATGTCTGGTGAATCAGGGTCCTGTTTCATATTAACAGACAGGGTCTTGTTGAATTACTTTTTCTCAAAAGAAACAAATATATTGCAGTCATTGAATTCAAGAACTCAAAGAAGCCTTGGGGATTTTCCAGTCCAACTCCAATTTTTCAGAAGAGGGGCCTACTGCCCAAAGGACCTAAATGTCTTTTCCAAGATTCCACAGTAATGGAGAAAGTCCCATTGTTTTTTCTAAGGGCAAAGGTACTAGAGGCAGAGGCATTAGATTAGTCTAAATTCCTGCAAAGAAAATTAATGACATTTTAATTGAGTGTTAAATTTTTATTTTTCTCCATGATTTTTGTTTAATGTTGTTAAAAGTATTTTATTTTATATGATTTTATATTTGAAGTAGCTTCCTATTGAGAAAATTATTAACAAACATTGAATGGGAAGATGGTTTAATGTTACCAGATGATGGAGGGAAGGCATAAGAATGATCACTTAATGGAAAGAGTATAACATTGTAAGGAGGAACTGGAGCCAAATGTAGCTTAGGAAATGGAAAGACGACATCTAGGACTCCTTAAATATGGTGAAAGCCCAGGCTCTAAACAAAAACAGACCTATAAGTTCAAAGCTGACTCCACAACTGTGTGATTTTGGGTAAGTTATTTTACCTCTCCAGTCCTCAGCAAAGTCACTCTATAACAATATGGATTATAACAGAAACTATCCCATGAGGTCACATAATATGTATAAAGTGCTTAGACCAATGTCTTACCCACTTAATGATCAATAAATGTTATTAACTACTCCAATTATTATCATTAAATTACAAAATTGATTTCAAGTGTCCACATCCAGATGAATTATAAACCAGGGTAATAAGTAACCTGCAGAAATATTTGTTGAATGATGAATACACAAATGACAAGACTGGCATCTACAGCTTATGACTACTGCCTTAATCAGCAATGTAAAATACCTACATTCAGACACTTGCCAAAACAATGTTTCACAAATGTCAGTTATTTGATAAACATCTGTATTCATTTACTATTTCTGCTGTTATAAATTATCATTGGCTTAAAACAAGAGGAATTTACTCTTTTACAGTTCTGGAGCTCAGAAGTCTAAAATAAGTCTTCTAAATGGGTTTAAAATCAGGTTGTTGGCAGGAGTGGTTCCTTCTTAGAGCTTCAGAGGAGAATTTGCTCCTTGTAGTTTTCAGCTTCTAGAGGTCACCTGTGTTCCTTGGCCATGGCCCCTTCCTTACATCACCGCAGCCTCTTTCTTCCTTGTCACACCTCTCAGTCCTGTCTTTGACCCTTCTGTCTCCCTCGTAAGAACACTTACAAGTACATCATTGGGGCCTTCCAGATAACCCAGGATAATCTCCTCTCAATATCCTTAGTTTAGTCACATTTGCAAAATGTGAACTTTCACCATATAAGTGAACAGTCACAGATTCTGGGATTAGTATTTTTGTGGGCCTTATCTAGCCTACTACATCACCCTCACCATTTGATGTTTTCCATGTTTTCTTACCAATATAGTATTACTTAATATTCATCTTAAATTGTTTTATTGACTTAATTTTATCTGTGAACTCATGGTTTTAATGGGCTAGTTATAGATTTATTAACATATATTAAAATAATATTATTAAAATTTTGCTTATCCTCCAACATCTTCTCTTGCATTATGAATGATATTATATAACAAACTTTAGGAAACACTGATTATAAATTCTGCTATAAATTTATATCCCTCAAAGATTGGCCAAAGGCCTTTCTACAGTAATAGATAATTGGGAAAGTCTAGACTAGACTAATGAGCAGGCTTCTTATTTTCTCTTCTGAATTCTTTCAGTTTTTTCCCCCAGTATTATTTTAGAATACTTGAAGGCATGGTTTTGAGTCATATTACTTAAGCCAAGCAGAAATTCCTTGATCAAGTTACAGCTTAATGTTAAGTCCTCTACTGTCAGGGGAGGTCAGTACAACATCATCTCCTTGAACTGCTTTTGATCCTTTTGTAAATCCACCATTGGAGATATGACCCATTATGGTAGTAAGCATTTGTACAGGGAAGCAAGTAATAAATTCCTGCTTGAGTTTAGTTCAGGAAGAAAGATGGTGTTAACTTTATTGGCTTTGTTATTAAAAAAAGAATAATAATAAAAAAGAATAGCCTAATTTGTTTCTGTTTTTGCCTAAGCTGCTAAACATAGTCAGATTCAAGGTGTAGATGAAATCAGCTCCACTCTGGAATGTCGGCAGCAAGATTCCTTTACTTCCCACTTATGAAGTATATTGTTTTGAGACCTAGTTGTTTTACTTTATATTGTGTCCAGACTTGTTTGACATAATATACAAGTCTTACTGGGATGGAAATTATAGTTAGGGTGGATTTGGATGTTTACTATAAAATAAATTCCTGAATCATAAACTATATTTGATATTTTAAGAAAGTAACTGTGGTGGGGCATGAGAATGTAACAACAGAGAACCTATTCAAGGTCCAGTTGCATCCATCTCCTGTCTGCATTAAGGCCATACTTCCCATGGGCTGCTCCCAGATAAGGATTGAGCATGGAAGGGCTACCAAAACAGGTCCATTCCTGAGATATTTAGAACCCCGTTGACAGCTGGTTTTAACTTGAGGGCTCTCTGAGAGTCTTGCTGAAACTTCCTTAGGTTGCATGGTGATCTAGGATCCTACCATCCAACTTTCCTTCTTTTTTTGATCACTGTCGAAACACTGTGGTCACAAAAATCTGCCTTCTCTGATTCCCATCTTTTTTTTGTCTCACAGGCAATTCCTATGGAAAGACCTAGATTAAGAAGTATTATAACATTTTAATCCTTAAAATAATCAGAACACCTCAAAAAAAAACCCTCAATTTTTTTTATTTGAAGACAGATATGTAACTACATTATACAGTGGTTGTACCAAGTTATTTGGTTGTATATTTGCATATCTAAAAAGGGCATAATACAAAGATGTAATACAAAGCTTTGTTCTGGCATACTAAAACTTGGGGCTTCTTGGGAATATTTTCATGAAGCTTCCATGTAGAACGAAAAGTTCAGGATCTATAGCATAGTCGGGCCATTAGGCCATGAAATGACTGCTGATATAATGATGGATGGTGAAAAAGGCTTCAGTAGCTATTGCAGGGTTTTGTGATGTGATAGAGTAGAGGGAAAGAATTATCATAGTGATTAGGTGTGAAGTAATCAAGACTGGATCTTGTTGACAATTTATTTGAGACGGAACATGGGAAAACAGAAACCACAACTATAATGAAGGGAAAAAAAAAACAACAAAAAAAAAACAACCCTCAAAACCAAAAAACAGTAACAAAAAAAACCCTGGTAAAGAAATTATATACTTGAATAGTTGGCCTGAAATTTCCTTTTGAAAAGATGGGGTGGTTATGCAAAATACCCAACATGAAGTGGTTATAATACAAATAACTTTAAGTTTTCTTAAATGCTTCAATAGCAGCCACTTCTTGTTTTAGCCCATTTTAGGTGACAGGACTTTTAATCTCCATACTTCAAGTCCTGGTGGTGTTCCAGGTTGTGATGAAGGGGTGATCTCCGTGCTATAAACTTTAACTCCATGCAGCTCTTTCAAATTCCAGGGTTATTTCTGAAGAACTTGAAGTCTTGATTTTTAACATATATGTACACATAAGCCAACTGCAAAGTATATGTTCATAATATATAACAGTTCTTAAGGACTCAAGTATTTATCATACATACATGCTATATATATTGATCATTTTTTAAGCATCTTAGATGGTATCCTGTGTCATAGCATAACCCCTTTATATTTGATTTTATATAGTGTAGACAATCAGAGGCAATTGATCCTTCTACTATCATTTTGTTTAGGAGGAGTTAACTGATAAGAGTTGAGTCACTGTTGCTGAGCAATATTAGTAGTACATAGTCCTCAAGGGAGCCTCATTTTCTTTTCTTTCCTTATGCATTTAGTTTTAAAGATTTTAAATATTTTGAGAGGGAGAGAGGAGAGAGAGAGAGAATAAGCGGGGGGAGAGACAGAGGGAGAGAGAGAAAGAGAATCTCTAGCAGATTCCTCACTGAGCAGAGCCCAAGCAGGGCTCCATCTCACCACCCTGAGCTCATGGCCTGAGCCAAAATCAAGAGTCAAATATTTTAACTGACTCACCACCCAGGCTCTCAAGGTGTCTCATTTTCAATAAAACACATGAATCAGATATTGTTGATAGATATAAATTACATTTGATAATTTTATGTAAAATATAGATGCTGTTATAAAATATAACAAGTTAAGATGTAGTTTAATTTTCTCCAAAGCATTTTAGTTGTTTAAGTAATTGAAAGAAATACCATTTTGGGGTGCCTGGGTGGCTCAGTTGGTTAAGTGACTGCTTTCGGCTCAGGTCATAATCCTGGAGACCTGCTCGGCGGGAAGCCTGCTTCTCCCTCTCTCACTCCCCCTGCTTGTGTTCCCTCTCTGGCTGTGTTTCTCCCTGTCAAATAAATAAAATAAAATAAAATAAAATAAAATAAAATAAAATAAAATAAAATAAAATAAAATAAAATAAATAAAATAAAATAAAATAAAATAAAATAAAATAAAACAAAACAAAACAAAACAAAACAAAATAAAATAAAATAAAATAATAAAATAAAATATAAAATAAAATAAAAGGGGTGAAGTGTCAAAAAATAAAAAAAGCCATGGAGATTTGGAATTTTTCCCTGGTAGTTTTAACTTTCCTTCTTTATTTTTTAAAAAACTGATACCATGATAATAACTACCTCTAAAACAAATGCTTATTGGAAAGGAGAGGTCAGAAATTGTGGAAATAATTAAAAAACATACTAGAATGTTGTGTGATTATCTTAAACCATTCTGTGTATATATATATTTTTAGTAATGGAAAATATATATTGCTTGAAAGAGGAAAACATTCTGCATTTCTCCTCTACTTTTATTCTACTACTCCTAATACTTCACTTCTGACACTAGATGTGTGTGCGTTTTCCATACCCAACTATTCTCCAGCTTTCTGGACACCAACTAGGTAACCTAAAATTTAACTTACTGATGAATTTGCATCACACCCCCACAAGTTAAGGACTTAGTACCATAAGAATACCTTCTCCCCTCAACTTCAGGTACCAATCACAAGTCCAGGTTGTCACCTGTGCTTGTGACTAATTGGCTCTAAACCAGAGATATCATGACCCTTTTCCCAAGTTTGATTATTTGCTAGAGTATCTCATAAAACTCAGGAAATCAATCTACTTATGAAATTAACAGTTTATTATAAAGGGGATACAACTCAAGAATAGTCAGGTGGAAGAGATGCATAGGATGAGGTTTGAGGGAAGGGGCATGGAGTTTCCACGCCCTCTCTGGGCATGTTACCCTCCCAGCGCCTCCATATGCTCACCAACCAAGAAGCTTTCCTAATCCGTTTGATTAAGATTTTTATAGAGGATTCATTATGTAAGTATGATTAATTAAATAATTAGCCATTGGTGATTAACTCAATGTCTAGCCCTTCTACATTCCCTGAGGTCAGAGAGTGGGTGGTGCCCAAATTCTAAACCTCTAATCACATGGTTATTTCCTTTAGCAGCCAGCCCCCCACCCTGTGATTATCTAGGAGTTTTCCAAAAATCAGCTCAGTAACATAAACTCAGATGTGGCTGAAATGTGTTTATTATGAACATCAAGACACCTTTATGACTCTTATCACTTAGGAGATTCCAAGGATTTTAGTGGCTCCTTGCCAGGATTGGGACTTGTTATGAATAACAAGAGATACTTCTTTAGCCTTTGTAGCTCTTATCACTTAGGAAATTAAAGTGGGGCTCTGGCCAAAAAAAATGGGGACAAAGACCAGATATATTACTTATTATATCACAATATCACACTATTATTAAAATCTTTAACTGTGGCTCTGATCTATAACTCAGAAATGAGATTTCAATTGAAATTCATTTTGCACTGTGCTATGTTCTATGGTAGTAAAAGAAAGCAAATGTTTCTTAAATGTAAGCCCCCTTTCAGTAGTAGCACTTAACAAAAACCTCAAGTTTCACACTTCTACTTTAGTGGATCGGATGGAAATCTTTACAAAGTTGGTATTAAGGACAGCACCACCCAGAAAGAGGCCAGGTAATGAACAAGGAGGATGGGCAGTAAAGAGATTTTAGATTCAGGTATAAACCAAACTGAAGTTGCATTTAAGTAGT
This sequence comes from Spilogale gracilis, assembly GCA_004023965.1. Classification (NCBI taxonomy): domain Eukaryota; kingdom Metazoa; phylum Chordata; class Mammalia; order Carnivora; family Mephitidae; genus Spilogale; species Spilogale gracilis. The sequence goes on along the minus strand of PITA01002826.1, from coordinate 90,164 downwards.
TAACAGGTAGATAAGCATCAGTAAAATATCACCAGTGTCTCTGCAGAGGGAATAAGCATCAAGAAGGCAGTAAGAGCCTGAAGTCAACCAATTACTTAAATGGTTCCTGGAAAGGAAAAGTAGTCCTACAGTCCAAACATTCAATTGCAATGGAAACCAGCAAAATTAAACTGCAATTTTTTTCATCTTTGGACTCACTGAGGGTGATTATATAGGCACCTCCCAAAGATGAGTTACCTGGTGACAATGCTCAGAACATTATTACTCTACTATTAACACCATCATTGATAATTCTATTTTTGGCAATTGTGGTATGACTGCTGTTATTTCAACAGCTGGAATAAAATGGCTTCCTATACAGCATAAAGTCGTATTTTTCTGTGCTTTTCTTCATGTCTGAGTATCATTTACCAGATACCTATAATGACTTAGATTAGGTGTCCTCTAGGAGCCCACAGAGCTCTAAAATTTTTTGAGTCTATGTAGTGCAAAAGACATATTGCTTTCTTATAAAAGACAAACAAATGGAGACTTCGGGTCCTGGTCAAAATGGAGTAACAAGGAATTGATTTATCCTTCAAGTTAAACAAATATAAAATATATGGGAAAAAACAGTTTTCATACACTGGACAACATACACCACAGGAATATAATCCCCAAGGAAAAGGACACAATGAGATGAGCTCTAGGACTGCACTGTCTTACTGCCCAGAGTTTCCAGACATAGAACAAAAAGAAACCAAATGTAGTACGGAAGTCTCACTGTGTTGAAAGCACAGAGATTGGAGTTTAAGGTGACCAAGATGATTAAATTCTATGAGCAGAGCCCTGAGAGAAGAGAACTACATATATTGAGAGAGATTTCCAGAAATTTGCAGAAGGCTCTCTGATTATTTCAGTTCTATACTAATCAGTGCATGTAAATAAAGAAACTACCCAAGGCTGGGGAAGGAAAGAGCTACCAGGAAAAGAACAGCCAAAACAATGTGTAGGGCTAGTTCTGCTGGGAATAGTTTGTGTTCCTACTTGCCAAAGTAAAAAGATCTTGTAACACACAGGGCCTTAGGAAGAATCCCCAGAAGACCTTAGTGGAATGACTAAAATAACCCTACACAAAAGCTGCTCTGCATCCACTCTAGCTAAGCTTAAAGAGAGTCTCTAATGACTTACTCTAAGTCAACGGCATACAGAAGAAAATCAAATGCTATTTAAAGAACAACAACAAAATCCAGTACCAATAATGCAAAATTAGCAAGGTTTAGCATCCAATTACAAAGACCAGGTCTGATAAAGAATCATACAACATACAGCACCCAAAAAACCAAACAATCTACTTAAAAAATGGGCAGAAGATCTAAATAGACATTTTTTCCAAAGAAGATATACAGATGCCCAACAGGTATATGAAAAGATGTTCAACATCACTATATCATCAGGGAAATACAAATCAAAACCCCAACGAGATATCACCTAACACCTATTAAGATAGCTGTGATCAAAGAGATAGGAAATAACTAATGTTGGTAAGGATATGCAGAAAAGGGACACTGTTGGTGGGAATGTAAACTGGTTCCACCATTATGGAAAATAGTAAGGAGGTTCTTCTAAATATTAAAAATAGAACTACCATATGATCCAGCAATTTCACTTTTTCGTATTTATTTGAAGAAACTAAAATGCAACCTTAAAAAGATATATGTATCCCCAGGTTCACTGCAGCATTGTTTACAATAAACCAAGATATGGAAACAACCCAGATGTTCAATGATGGTTGAATGAAAAAAGAAAATGTGGTATAAATGGAATACTATTCAGCCATGAAAAGAAGGAAATCTTGTCATTTATGACAGCATGGATGAATCTTGAGGGTATTAGGCTAAATGAAATAAGTCAAATAGAGAAAGACAAATCTCTATGATCTCACATATAAATGAAATTTTGGAAAAAAAAACACAAGTTCATAGACATAGAGAACAGAGTGGTGGTTACTGAAGATAGGGTGTTGGTGGAGGAGAAATGAGTTAAAGGGGTCAAAAGGTAAGAACTTCCAAATACAAAATAAATAAGTCATGGAGATATAGTGTACAACATAGTATCTATAGTTAATAATATTGTATTGAATATTTGAAAGTTGGTCAAGAGTAGACTTCAAAAATTATCATCATAAGAAAAAAAGTTTTGTAACTATGTAAGGTGACAAATGTTAAATAGACCTATGTGGTGATAATTTTTGCAATGTATATAAATACCAAATTATTACAGTGCAAACTGAAAATAATATTATATGTCAATTATACCTCAATTAAAAAATACTAGACATGGAAAGAGGCAGAAAATATGACCTATAACCAAGAGAAACAGACACAAAAATGGAAGAGATGAAACCGACAAAGATATTAAAATAGTTAGTGTAGTGGTGCCTCAGTGGCTCAGTCAGTTGGGCGGCTGTCTTCAGCTCAGGTCTTGGTACTGGAGACCTGGGATCGAGACCTGCATCGGGCTCTCTGCTCAGAGGGGAGCCTGCTTCTCCCTCTCCCTTTGCCTGCCACTTTGCCTGCTTGTGCTCTCTATCTTTCTGCCAAATGAATAAATAAAAATCTTTTTTTAAAAGTGGCTAGTATAACTATGACCCATATGCTTAAAATGGTAGAGTACTATGTAATCATCATAAAGATAAAAGCCAAAGACGTAAGGAAATATCTTTATATTGGAAGATATACTGGAAATATCTTTCAAATACTATCAACATATAATTTTATTCCCAGGGAATATTCTTTCAAAAATCAAGGCTAAATGAAGACTTGATCAGAGAGACAAAGCTGAGAGACCAGCTTCACTCTTTTCATATAATTTGAATTATTTGAAAAAAAAAAAACTTGCATTACTTGGAACTAGAAAAGATAGATCAGGCTTCTCTGGACTTTAAAGGCTTATGCTCTCCCATTCTCCCTCACACATAGCATTACAGAGTGAGTCCATGTTAAATAATCCAAAGATATGAGGTAAGACTGCATTCCTGATACAAGTGTGCAAGACCCCCTCATCTCTTCTATCATACTTTATCATAATATGATAAATTATACTATCATATAGCTTCTCAGTCTAAAGATTACTAACGATAAGATATAAATCACAGAAAAGAGAACCTCCCTTTTTAAATAAAGGTAGAACTATATCAGTTTCCTCATATCTAAAACAAAGACATCCATCTAGATGATATCTCAGGTTCCTTCTATCTCTGAAAGTACATAAGCCCAAGAAAAATGTTGACATAGTCATTTACTGAATAAGAACTCTGCAATGCTATCCCCATCAAGTAATAAATACATAATTACAAATTGTTGTAAGTATTACACAGGACAAGACAGATTGCTAGAAGATAAAATAATAGGGGATCTAATATAGGTTGGGGAATGCTATCGGACTGAATTGCATCTGCCCCACAAAATTCATATATTGAATCCCTAGCCCCTATGTGATAGTATTTGGAGATGGGATCTTTGCAAGATGATAAAGTTTGGATGAGGCCTTCACGATAGGAATAGTGCCACTATAAGAAGAGATAACAGAGAGTTTCTGTCTCTTTTCCTTTGTCACATGAGGATACATGAAGGTGGTGGTCACCTCTGGCCTGGAAGAGAGCCTTCACTGGAACCTAACCATGCTAGCACTCTGATCTCAGACTTCCAGCCTATACAACTGTGGGAAAACAAATTTCTGTTGTTTAAGCCACCCAACTACCTGTCTCATTTTGTTATGTTAGCTCATGCTAAGATTAACAAGCTGTCAAGTACGCCTCCCTCATGTAGTAGTAACATAGTAACATTTCAGCGGAGACCTAAAGGATGAGTAGGAACTGGACACATGAATGGTGAGAAAAGCATTTCCGGTAGGAAATAACATGTGAGAGGAATGCAGCTAAGAAGAGAAGAGTGTAACTGCAAGAAGTATGAGGCTGTCAGGGTTGAGGAGGATGGTGTGGGGCTGGAAAGATAGGCAGCGGCCAGATTAGACAGGTGCTTGAAAGCAACATTAAAATCTTGGTTTTTATCCTATGTGCAAAGTTTAAAGCATGGCAATGACATGAACACATTTTTGTTTTAAAAAGGTCATTGATGGGGCGCCTGGGTGGCTCAGTTGGTTGGGCGACTGCCTTCGGCTCGGGTCGTGGTCCCGGAGACCCGGGATCGAGTCCCGCGTCGGGCTCCCTGCTCGGCGGGAGGCCTGCTTCTCCCTCTCTCACTCCCCCTGCTTGTGTTCCCTCTCTGGCTGTGTTTCTCTCTGTCAAATAAA
>PITA01002826.1:0-85771 GCA_004023965.1 Spilogale gracilis | reverse complement strand
GACCCACCACCAGGCTCACCCATCCCCCCACCCTCTCCCCTCTAAGACCCTCAGCTTGTTTCTGAGGCCAAAGTCTCTTATGTTTCGTTTCCCTCCCTGATTTACCCTACTTCCCATTTCCTTTCTTTCTCCTACTGTCCTCTGTATTACTCATGTACCACAAGTAAGTGAAACCATGTGATACTTGACTTTCTCTATTTGTCTTATTTCACTCAGCATAATCTCTTCCAAAATCTATCAAATTATTTTAACTGATAGATTTTACTTAACCCAACATATCCAAACCAGCAGATAATTATCATATCAATGTAAAAGTTTATTGATATCTTACATTATTTCCCATACTGTCTTTGAAATTGTGTGTAATTTTTTCCCTTGTGTGTATTTTAAATTTATAGCACATATGAATTCAAACCTGCAGCATTTGCAGTGCTCAGTCCTGGATAGTGCAGATCTAGAGAATGAACTGGGGGCACTGGAATGGGAGCAGAAAGCTCAGCTGAGAGATTACTGCAGAAGTTCCAGGGATATAAGCATTGCTTGGGTTAAGCTAGTAACAACAGAGATGGCAGAAAGTGAGGAGATTTAAGATTAGTTTGGAAGGAGTTCACAGCAATAGAAATGAAGGAATGCGAGGAAAGGCATTAAAAAGTAAAACAGAACCAGAAATAAACCATAGGATAATTTGAAGACTGTTCCTAATTAATGCTTTGATCTTAAATTTCCTCTTTTTAGAGGGGCCTTTGTAGGTTATATATTTTCACTGTCACGATTTTATTATTTTCTTTTTATACTTACTTCCATTTTTGATCAACTGCTTTTCCAACTTGGTCTATTTCATTTGTGTAGTTAATTCAACTTGATTTAACAGATATTACTGAATGAATGATTTGTGCAAAGTTCTGTGCTAAACACTGGGAAGATAAAGAAAAATAAGAAATGATACTCATATTAAGAAGTTAAATCTGGGGGCATGTGGGTGGGTGGTTCAGTCAGTTAAGTGTCTGACTCTTGACTTTGGTGCAGGTCAAGATCTCAGGGTTGTGGGATCAAGCCCCATGTCAGGCTCCTTCTTGGGTGGGAGTCTGCTTGAAATTCTCAGATTCTCTCTCTCCTTCTCCCTCTGCCCCTCCCCACTGCATTTTCTCTCTCTCTCTCTCTCTCTCTCTCTCTCTCTCTCAAATAAATCTTAAAACAACAACAACAACAAAAAAAGAAGTTAAGTCTAATATATGTCGACCTAAAACATTTACTATTTTTCTCACAATTGTTTTTGCTGGTTTTTTGTCTGTTTGTTTGGCATGACAAAAATCACAACAGGCAGCTTTATTTGTAGAATTTGATCCAAAAGACCAGAAAAAATAAATAAAGGGATCTTGAGTCTATATTACGCTTGTATACAAAATAAACCCAAAATAACATTTACCATGAAATCATTTAAATGTATTTGCAAATGACCTGATAAGGGAAACCTAATTTACAACATGGGAAACCTAAGACTTGAATGCACTGTGCTGTAGATCATCTAGACTATGTTAGCATGAATGACCAAAGGGTAGGTCCAAAACACACTCCCTAAACTCCTTCCTCAGATGCAGACTTTGATAACTGTCTGTGGTAAAAACACCAACTCCTGTTCTTCATTATACTGGATGGTATTTTGTCTGTTTTTCTCCTGTGATGATGAATTCATTTTAAATACTTTGGTTATTATGAAAACACTCCAAATCCACAGAACAGCAGATGTTTCCATCCTTGCATGTGCAGACTGTACAAGGATATCCAGCCGTGTTCACACTGAGCTGCTAAGTCTTTAAATGCCACAGCTCTCCAGGCAAGTTTTTCTGATGTTAAAGGCAATGTGATCAGCTGGGTCACTAACACACGGGAGAGCAATATCTTTCCAAGATGGCTGTGTATTCACAGCTCAAATTGGAGCAAGCGGCCAGTAATTTACCTCTCCTTCCAGACACTCGCACTGCTGGCAGCTGTGAGTCCAACTGTCTCCACTTTGATAGAGCTTGTGTCCATTTATATCTAAATATTGACTTGTGACCCTGGTGTCGCACTTCAGGCAACAGAAAAGGTCAACATTTGGATTCTAGCAAGCTGTCTATTGGCAGATTATCTTTTGTTCTTGCAGGAACAGAGAGAACACTGCCTATTGCACTGCGGTTCTCCATGGGGGCAGTCACTAGAGCAGGAGGGCCCAGAAAGACAGAAGCAGTCGAATCTCTTGCCAGGCTGATGGGAGGCAGAACCACTCTAATAGGTATGAGTTCTTAAGATGCATTCATCGGTGCCAATACAGGACTCCATCATCCTAAAAACTGCTTCTGTACTCACAGTGGTATGGGCCTGGCAGGTTAATGCAGCAGGAATGGTTGTGGCACTCAATGATTCTCCCCTGTACACGCATCAGTATCTTCTCACAGTAGCTTTAAATCCAGAGGACAAACACATTTGTTAGGAGCCACGATATTCCATATCTTCTGCCCTCTTGGCAGAATACTCTGCAGACAATCCCATTCCCCACTTAGCCCAGTTTGTAGGTGCAGCTGTGTCTCTGGACAGTAATGGTGCAGATGGCATTCCCATCACAGCTGTGCAGCCTGAGGCCACATTCATCCCATTTTGTATAGAAGTCATTCACATGAATGTATCCTGGGACTCAGTCACACCGATGTAACCCAGGCAAGATGACACACAGAGTATTGGCATGACAGTAATGCATTTTAGCTGCACACTCATCAATATTCTCATGGCAGGCAGAGTCCCTCTGGGCACATATGTAACTGTTCTTACACTCACAAGTAGTTTTTGTTTTGTATTTTAGTTTTTGCACTGTAAGTTTTTATCACATATAGCTCTGTCTGCACAAAAGTTCTAGTGCATGTGAGCAGTTCAAAGGAGGGCATGCTTCTGTATCTTTTACTAAAACTCCACCTCAGCATTCCCAGCAGCTCTAAGTTAAAATCCACTGGCTTTCTGCAAGGACTTTTCCTGTATAGAAACGTTTTGGTCAGCAGACTTTACAGCACTGGTTGGCAATATGCATGCAGAGGGAGTCTGGGGAGCAACTGAGAGAGTGACAGGATGTCTTTCGACACTCCACAGCGCCATTCGGCATGTTCAGTTCCTGCAGTGATTCCCATCAACCCAGGGGACTTGGTCTCTACAGAAAAGTCAACGCACCTGGCAGATCTCGCAATGACAATTTTCCAGTTGACTAGGTCTTATTAACTGCATAATTTAGTTTTGTAGGTGTCTTGGTCAAAAGTTCATGAAAGTCCATTACTCCTTGCACCAAGCTTAAGAAATCACTGCAATTTGGATGAATGTGATTCAGGTTCAGACGCTGTTATGTATGCATTTGGCATAAAGACAATATTCCCATGTTGGATGAGTTCTTCAAATAAGCCATGCTGCTGGTTTCACTGACCAATGTGACCTTGTGCCACTGTCCATCTACCATATAGTATGGAAGTGCTTCAGTCCTGAGATTCCCATTATGTATATAGTGGTATTGGATCTCATTCCTCAGACCATTGCTCTCCAGTTCAAAATAGCTGTGTTTAGTGGCCAAGAAGAAAAGCTCTTATTCCAGAACAGCTGAATTGATTTCTTACTCACATGAGGGACTGCATGGAGCGCTCTTTGTATATCTTAACTTTTCCCGGTTTCTTCGGTTCTTTGTCCCTTTCCTGTATCTTTAAAGTCAGAAGTGTAGCATCTTTGACTCTCTCTCTGCTTTTGTCTTCATGCTGTGCCTCTATCTTGTCTTCAGTATTTGACAATAGGCTCCAGTTTCAGCCAGAACATTCTCAGAGAATGTGTACACCCCTACTGCTCCTCAGGGTCAGTCGGAAGAACAAAAACCACTGTTGGTATTTTGAACAAAATGGGGTTTAATCTTGGGAATTAAAGAATTACTAAACCATCTAAAGGACTAGGACAGCAAATGTCAGAGAAGTCCCTGCAAATTTTCAGGAAATCTAGAAGTATAATATATTGGGAAAGCCACCTCCATTGTCCTTAACTGCTCCACCAAAGTGAGTGTTTCTCAGAAAGGAGGATGTGTGGAAGTCACCAGAAAAACTTCGCAGTAACCATCTTCCATTCCTTACCTGCTTGCCCATGGCTGCCACTGAGGAATAATATAATTTTTTTCCATTTTATATTTCAAGGAAAAGCCTCTCATTGGAGAATCCTACCTAAAACCTGCTGGCTAGGGATTCTGGATCCTCCCTTGCAATGGAAGGGAGAACTTCGAAAGAGGGTGGGCATGAAGCTGAGTTGAAATATACAACCAGACACATGCAGATTAGGCATATTTTGTTTGCTCTATGATAAAATATTGTATGCCTAGAAGCCTTAGATATGCAATTTTAATGTTGTACTCCCAAACAGATGTTCAATTAGATTTCTAGCATATATTTATATCTTGAATAATGCTTCTTTTCATCAGAATCAGAAAGTACTTAGGGAGTCCAAAGATAACTAAGCCCTAAAATGGTACTGAGAAACTGAATATACAAATGGAAAATGGATAGACCATATATAAAAATAGAACTTTGATTCACAACCTATAGCCACCTGCCCAGGAAACCAACCTCTTTATGTACAGTAAACAACCCAGGAAGCCAGCCAACTTTAAGTCAGACTTATAGGAAGCCAGATTGCTATCTCTAGTGACAATCCAGGAAGTTAAACAAAAACTTTTGTAACAATCAGCCCAAAATGGCCAGGACTTGATTAATAACTGACAGCTTCCCTGCTTTTTGTCCCTCCTTCCAATTTAGGATCCAGTGGAGAAATTCAAGTACAGATCCCTAACCAATCATGTAAGATGCTCTGTTTCTAGTTAGCCTGTCTGCAGGGTCTACATGCCAACAGCCTCTAATCAGGACGCAACTGAACATTTTCCTTTTGTCTTTTATGAAGCTTTCCCAACTTTGGTTTTTTCATTTGGTTGATCTTCTTTATTTCTACAGTACTGACCAAGCTAGGATTTGATCTAAAAAGAAACTATTTTTCGAGGGAAATAATACGTAAACTTGAAGGTACCAATCTTCTCATATGGAGTACACACAATGGCACAATGGTTAAGTGCTCGAGTTCTAGAATCAGAAAACCAGACTTCAATCTGTATCATTTTCACTGTATAGCTATATTCTTGAGGATCGTTAAGAGGATTAAACTAGGCGATGGTTGTAAACTACATTATCTAATTTCATATTGTCATCATCTTCTCTTTCCAATACCATGAAATTCTATCCTGTTCCGCACATAAATTATCATCCTTCCTCCACCTGATCCTTCCTGCAGCTCATCTAACAAGAAACAATCAAATAAATCTTCCTCAACTGTTATCATCTCATTCCTCTACTCAAAAAACTCCAGAGCCTTTAAAGGCATCCATAATCTACTTTCCACATCTTCTCAAGCCTCTCTCTGACAAGAACAACCTTTCACTCTAGCCAAATGCACATATTCACTGGTCTAGAGATATCCCATAAAATCCCATGCAAATGACAATTTTCCCTCCATTGTTCATATTTGAAATAAACCACACCTCCTTTATCAATATCTGAATTTTACATTTCATTTGCAGTCCAGATCAAATCCTCTTTCCCATTAAACCTTATCAGACAACTGCATTCCAGAGCAATTTCTTCCTCTCTAGAGTACTAGATTTTATTAGATTCATTGAATCATATTCTGATTTGCAATAGATACAACTTTTCATGTATGGATATCAAAACCTGAGTGAGAAAATGGTATCTCTGAAAGTAGGGACAGTAGTTTATTCTTTTTTTGTGTACTGCTATATACTTAAGCATAACAACTGTAATTGTTATTCAGAACTATGTTTCTGTTATTGTGCCAAACATTTCATTTTATCTGATTTAACTCTCTCCAGAACTCTTGAAGGAGGTGTTATAATTAGCCATTTATCAAGCAAGAAAATTTAAGTCAGAGAGGTTGAGTTATTTGCCCAAGGTCACAGAATTAGTAAGATGGATTTGAACCACCTAGGTATCTCTTACTCCACAGCTTAGACTATTAATAACATTTTGTGGATTGATTAAACATACTGCTTTCTGAAATCTTACTGGATATACATATAAATTTCCTCTCTTTATTTCCAGTATATCCATGGAAAGCCAAATATGGGATTCATTTTAGAGATCATATGTTTCTACAGTAGAATCAATTTCCTAAGGCAGTTTTCTCAAATCTGTGATACAGACCTTGAAATAATCAGAAAGGCATCAAAAAGTTCATTTGCTTCACCATGTAGGTTGTTCGGAATTGAAATAGTACAAAACAAACCACATGAGGCCATGCAACATCTTTCTATTTGCCATTCATTCCTATATTAAGCAGAATTTGGGTGCCACTATTCTCTAATCAGAGAAGCATCTGAACTCTCTTGAGTGTTATTGAATTAAAAAAATAAAAACCAAAAAGCCATTTAAATCATTTAAATATTAAACCTGACCATTCAAGAATATTAAACTGACTTGGCTCTTTCTGCAATCCATGGTAAAGGAAAGTTGGGAAAATCCAATCCTGACAAAAAAATTCTAATTCAAAGAGGGTATTGTTAAATAAAGATCTTTTTCAAAATACACTTAAAGTATAAAGAGGCCATATCTTTACTTTATTCTTGTCTGTTCTATAAAAATACAAATGTATGGGAAGGAAATGAAAATTTCAATCAACATTCAGTGGTAATTAAAAGCAATTGTAGTCCTCAGGCTGTTTCTTTCCAATATGATCCAGTGATCAGAAGGAATTGGAAATGATTACATTTTAACTAGAAACACATTTCTGTCCAGAACTGAGCTTCGAAGCATGAAAAAGGCACAGTGGTGGCCCCTGTTTGTGTTTCCATCTGGGGCTCTAATTTGAACTTCAGTGATTATTCTGCCAGACTTCTGGCTGTGCTAAGATCCAGAAAGTCAAAGCCAGCATATTCTTGTATGCTGTTTCATGCAAAAAAATAAAATTGCACCAATTACCATGTTTGCATTTTGTAGAATGGCTCTATTTAAATCGATTATAGGTTAAACAAGAACGTTTGTAAAATTCACAGCTCAGAGTTAATCTGGCTTCATTCCAAGGGCACCCGATCTGAAAAGTAAGTGATTGCAAGCACTCTTGGAAAAAAGTTAGCAATGGCTTATAATGGAAAACAGTCTGAAACAATTAAATTTAGCCTGCTTTTCAAATTAAGAATGTCATCCCATCGCTGGCCTTTCATTTGAAAGATTTCTTCAGATCCCATTAAAAATGCTCATCTTTTTCTGATATTCAGTTAATGCTTCCAAAACGATATCATCATCAGTGATAAGGATAAAAGCAATGAAAAATGTAATGCCTCATGCCAGAAATGGCTTGGTTATAGAAAGCACCTAAAGGCTGCTGTAGTTGTTCTGCCTTCACAGCTCCTGGAGCTAGGAATTTTGTTTTCTGTGGCCAGGGGAGAATGATGCAGTCATACAAATCTTGATGGGGAGAGAGAGGATATTTTTGTGGTCTCTAAAGAGCTTGGCAACTTATTTGACGTGAAATATACAGTCCTTTTATTTTCTTACTCTAAACACACATGAATCTTTTTAACCAATGAATCTTTGTTTTTGATTCTTATTCTGAGACTCTAATCATTACCTAGAACTTTTATACAAAGTTTTAAAGGATATGATGTCATTCTTGAGGTTTTCAAAATTTCTTTAGAAGGCATGAAAACCTAATGCCTATAAAATAACAGAGTAAAATCCTCCTACCTCTATCTATAATCATTCAGAGATGTTTTATTACCAAAACACTTTCCTCAGAAAGATAAAGGGGAGAAAAGCTCTAATGGGAAAAGCAGATTATGATTCAAAGAAACAAGTTAGATGCTCTCAGATGGCATATTCTTTTCATTAATTTTATTTCACTTCACAAATACCTATGTCATGCTTCCTATGTTCCAGGTACCATTCTCAACACTTTACAAATATTAATTCATTTAACTCATACATCAACATCATAAAGCAGATGCTATTATTAACCCCACTTTACAAGGTGATACTGAAAGACAGGTTAAGTAATTTGCCTAAGATCATACAGTTAGGGAGACAAAATGAAGTTCTGCAGTCCATCTCATGTTTATAAGGAACCCTGATGGTGTGAACAAGCATAAGGCCCACATAGACCATCAACAAAAGCTGTTCAATGGCATGGACTTTTAGAGCAAATGGCAAAGTCATTTTGTATTTGGTTGTATGAATTTTATAGCTTAGAGGTGATTTTTCATGTTTGTCATGTAAAGGGTAAAATTTTCAAATGCCACCATAAAATCTCTAGCTGCATATGATGAGAAAATATACGTAAGTCAGATGATGTGTCCATCTGGCTTTTCTTATTAGCATGTGATAGCAAGGCTAGATCCTTAAAATATAATGCTAAGATGAAAAAAAGAAATAAAATTATGTATAGGTATAAATATCTGTTTTTATGTATATATTTATGTAAATCTAAAAATACATGCAATATAAAGCCATAATACGTGTCTTACAAGTACATACACAAACCCAAAATGGATACATGTAATCAAGGGCTGAAATTTCATAAATTTTCACTGCTTTCACTATCCTGTCAAGGACATTCTTAAGTGAGACATTTTTTTAAAAAAAACAGTGACTACATGGCAACAAAGAACAGAATGTCTGATGCTATTTACTTGATTCCTGCAAAGACATCAGCAGATTTCCCTACTACCAGCACATAGTAAATAGAAAATAACATCTCATCATCATTACGAAAATAGTTTTGATGTCACAGGATCTCCAGGGGTCGAGAGACTGCACTGCCACTCTACAACATGAGATATATTCAAACTTACCACCTAAAGAATTTACATGCTAAATGCACCCTAAAATACCTAATGAAATCTGGATCAGATACTTCCTGAGTCTTAAGTAAGAATGAATACAGAGTTTTCAAGACCATCTGTTCCTTAACTAATCTTGTTTGCCTTAGTGATGTTTGGGGCATTGATTTTTAAAAAGGCAAATATTTAAGTGAATATTCAAACCTTCTTAACTTCCTATTCCCAAGGACTTCACAGCTTCCTCAATGAGATTACCAGTTAAATCAGTGAACAATTCTTTTGCCTTATGGCTTATTCAGAAGGTAGTTCTGAGGCTGTTTCAGACCTGAGCTGGGTCACTGATCAATACTTAATCAACTAACATACTACGATTCACTAAATCGATTTTTTTGGAGTTGTCCATCTAATTCTGGTTCCCAGTCCACCCCTACTACATTAAGACCTGCAGAAACACAAGTGTTTCTTGTCACAAGTATTCAAGTTCTTGCCCTTGAGGCAGACTCACAGGCTCCTGAAATTGGTACTCTGAGGATATTTTCTCTATTTCTGCATCCTCCTCCCCCACCATCCTTTACTTTCAGTGGTTATGGAGTGTTCCCTTCTATTATCAGCCAGGTGAGGAAAGTATGAGGACCTTATAACATATATAATACATCAAGAACATGAATAAATCCCAGCTCACATTTAGTCAATAAACACTTCTTGATAGCCTCATGAAGACACTGGACTGATGCAGAAGATTTGCAAGTAGGAAGAAGAGCAACCACATTATAAAGAAGATGAAATTATAGTGCTTAGCCTCCATTAACTGAAAGCATGTTTGAAAGGAACAGCTCAGACTCATGTGAAAGGGTAGTAATGAATGGAGGCGATAGACATTGAGAAGTCAAATGAGCAATACCAAGTCAGTGGTGTTCCTACAACTGCAAACCCACTCCTGGTCGCATGGCCCTTGCACCTGATGTTCCTTCAGACTGCAAACTTCTTCCCTCAGTGCTCCACACTTGATGCATCTCTCTGCTCAAATGTGACTTCAGCAGAGAGGACTTTACCCTATCTAAATCAGATACCCCATTATCTGTTTCTTACCCTGTTTTACTTTTCTTCACAGGAGCTATCACATCTAATATATTATATATTTATTTCTTTGCTTGATATTGTCTGCTTCACTTCATTTCAATGTAGGTTCCCAAGGGCAAGGACTTAATTGTTCACTGCTCTATCTCATGGCCTAGACAGCTGTTGGTACATAACAGGAGACAATAAGTGTTTGCTGTTTGAATAAATGAGTGAATGCTATAAAAGCTCAGAGTGGGGAGAGGAGGTAAGTGGTACTAACAGGTAGTAAGAAAACATTTCGTAGTCTGAAGTTTGAGCTGGGCCTTGAAGGGTGTTTCTCATATGCAGGGCCAATGAGCAAAGTAGCCTACCTGTTTTATAGGACTCAAGTGAGATGTCATCTTCTCAAGCAAGCCTTGTTGGGGCTCTAGGACTGGATAACTTGCCACTGTTTTTGGGTCTCGTAATTCTCCATGTTCTCCCCTATGTTAGAGTTCACTCTAATTTTATCTCCTATTTACTTGGCTGGCTACCCCAATAGAATAGTAACTCTGGGATGACAGAGGTAATGCGTTATTCATAGTTGTATATTCAGTCATAGCTATCCCCTAAAAATACTAGTTGATTGCATAACTTATTAAGCTAAGCAGCAAGCTCAAGTCAAGGAGTGGGAAAACATAATATGGACTAAAACTATGCAGCTGAGACACAGAATGTGGGTTTGAAGGAGGGAGATACTAAAGCAATCTATTATCTTAGCAAGACTAACAAGAGCATGTGTCCATGATGAAACAAGTGAAAAAATAATTAGTCTGAAAGAAAAATTGTAACCATATTGCAATGCTCTAGGCACAAAACAATAAAGGGCTGGACCAGCCTGGTAGCAATGGGAATGTTTATGAAGGAACAAATGTAGCCAAATGTCAGTGATTCGATATTAAGAGCAGCCATAGATGAGTGCACATATTAAGCCTGAACGACTATGAAAGGCTGATGCAGTCACTTTAACCCATGTTCCAAATCTTCAGGCTCTTAAGAATTTTTGGCAAACTACTCGCTGTAACGGCACAATTTATTTTAGTACACTTAATGGTAGACTCTGTCAGAGTTCATTTATATAACTTATACTCTGATATTAAGCTTTGAAACAAAACTTCAAAATTCTAAGATTAAATTTCTTTCCTGATCACTGAAAGTTATCTACAGAAAGAAGTTAATTTGTAGGAGATAAAGGTAAAGATAACAATATTAAATTTCATCAAATTCTTCTTTGGAAGTATTACAGAATTCAGTGCTTCAAGAAACCTCAAAGCAGATAAAGCAAATAGGATTTCTTTCTCATGAGAATTATCTAAAGCTGTAGATGGGTTCAGTGATTTAAGGGTTAGGCTAAGACAGGGGGTAAAGGAGATGGAAACACAGTGCCAGATTTTTATTTCTTCCTGCCTTAGAGTTCAGGTCTGATGTCTTCTCTTTTGCAAATAAGAAGGTTGCAGTAAATGGAGGAAAATGATGAGCTGCCCAAGGTCACAGCACTTATCAGAGGCATAATTAGATCTGGAACTCAGTTCTCCTGATGTTCAGGTAAGAAAGCAGAGTTAAAAAAAAAAAAAATCCTCTTAATAGGAAAAGTAAGCTTCAGAAACTAAGGAACAACTTTGGTCTTCTTTATCTCCTTCCTCCCCAGCAAACAGGAAAACAAGCAATGAATAATCAGAAGTATTTTGAAGGTGATAACAGGATATAAAGAATCTGAAAAGCTAGAAAATCCATGCGAAGAAGAGATTCAAAGGTAAGGTCCCAACTGATTTCATACCAATTTTCTCCTTTGTATTCTGAATCTGGATCTGTATCACTGTCATATTTTTCTAATGAAAGGCATATGTGGTTTAGGATTAGGAGATTAGATCTATCTTTTGCATGCCTGTACAGTCACATTTTTCAGCTTCATATACGGATAGATCCAAGGGTTTATATGACATCATCTTAATTTAGTCTTATCTTTCCTTCTCTCATCTCTGTTTCTTTTCTTCAGTTTTTAGAACTCTTCACATGGTAGCAAATTAGCTACTATTCCATCTTCTTAACAACCACAGCCAAAGGTCTCTTTTCAGAGTTGCAACAAATGCCTTCCAAATTGAATTTCACTGGCTTTTGTTATGTCCTAGGATCTTCTATAAACCAATTATTGTGATTAAAGGAGTGATAACTGACCAAACATGGGTCATGTGCCCATAGATAGGATGAGGAGATGGTCCAATTGCATCCAAATTTCAAGGACCTTAGTGAGAAAGAATAGTTCTCACCTAGAGAAAAATCAATGTCTTAACAAAAAGAGAGAAAACACGGGTGCCTGGGTGGCTCAGTCTAAGGGTCTACCTTTGGCTCAAGTCATGATCCCAGAGTCCTGGGATTGAGCCCCACATTGGGCTACCCGCTCAGTGGGAAGCCTGTGTCTTCCTTTCTCACTCCCCCTGCTTCTGTTCCCTCTTTAGCTGTGTTTCTCTGTGTCAAATAAATAAATAAATAAAATCTTGAACAGAGAGAGAGAAGAGGGATTGTGTACTCCTTGATGGCAGCTGTCCACTAGTTCAAGTCAAAGTGGATTCCCTCTAAGGAAACATGTGATTAGAATTGGGCCTGGAATGTTTTCATGAAATGAAGCAACTATACTGGTCCTGTTCCACCTCTCTTTTTTCTCTTCCTCTTTCTGCATATCTTTTTTACTCTTTCTGAAATATTTGTTTAGCTTAAGCATAGTGTTTGCTTTCTTCTAACTTTAGTTTGTCAGGGCTTCAACGCAGTAATAACAATTCTCACTATGCTATCTCAGCTTTGGCCCTGGCTGCAGATTGCCTCGTTCTCATTAGTTTCCTAACTCCAAATTCCTAAGAATGGGAACTGATTGCTTAAAACCACTGTGTACCCACAGGCTAGACATTACAACCTATGGATTGCCTATCACTCCAGTGCTAGCTCTTATTCTAATCAGTTTAATGAAGGTGGGAAAAAATGCTTTTAACCCCCTTAACCAGATTATAAGCAGTCAAATTTCCTTTAGCAAAATGAATTGGAATAACAGCTTTTGTTACCAAACACAGTATTGACCTAGTAACTTTACTTTCCTACTTTTCAAATAAATTACTTTACACCTTCTAGTACCCTCTCATCACCCACTCTCACTGCATTCTTCCCTGGGAAAACATGCAATCAAAAAGGGACTACTTTATTTTCCTAACCATAAATCCACCAAACCACATGCCTATCTAAGGCTACACCCATCACTTGTGCTCTGAATCCTATACCACTCCCCTTCCAAGGATTTCCCTCTAACCATTATCAGTTTCCTAAAATATAATGTATTTCTCTATGTCTTTATTATCTGTGTCTTCCAATTTATGTCTTTCCACTAGAAAATCAATTCCTTGTGACAAGGATACTATGTGTTTAATTCAACACTATTCCCAGCACCTGGGATTAGTGATCCACAATTAATTTTTGTTGTTTGACTAATCAACAGCAGCATAGCAGCTGCTCAATAAATAGAACCACTCTTTCTCTTATTTCCTTCCCTTTAAGTTTATTTTGCATTTATTTGGGAATATTCTGTTTAGAGAAACTTTACTATAAACAGAATACAGATAAAAATCTATTGGTAGAAAAGCAACTTTACTTTGTTAATCTTGAAGATAACTAACACATTGATGTGTATATGTTTTCCAAAAAGATATATGTGTTTTCCTGATATATTTTTCAAAACCTGCATAGCTTAATCAGTAAGTTCAGAATGCCCTCAAATTGAGCAGCTTTCTGTTATGTGTATTTCAGGAATAAAAGAAAATAATGAAATGAAATGAAATGAAATGAAATGAAAAACTTAAAGGAACTTACAATCTAGTAAGATAATCAAAGTTGTGTATGGAAAGATGGTTATTATACTTTGGTTTATAAAAGGAAAGATTTGAAATAACTAAATCCTTACCAAAATACTAGTCAAATAAATTGCAATTGGTGAAGAAGACTTTTTATTGCAGCATTTCTGTAATAGCAAAAGACTAGGAAGAACCCAAATGTCTATTAGCTGTGAACTATTTGAACAGATCTAAAGTAACACCAATGAAATGAGTACCATGCAGCTGTGATTACAAAGATATATCATTAAATGACAAAAACAACTGTATAGAACATGTGCTCTATGCTATTTTATAGCTAAGAAATACAGGGACAATATACATACACACACATGCACACATATTTACCTTTTTTAAAAAGAATGTCAAGATAAACCAAAAGCTAAATAACAGTGGTTACCTTTAGGTGAGACTGGGAATTGGGTAAAGGGTTAGAGAAGAAAGTTATATCTTTCAAAATATTTTGTAGATTTTACTTTGGAAACAAATAAATGCTTTGCATAATCCTAAAGTAACAAAACCTAAATACAGCACCCAAAATAGGAAGCTAAAAGAAAATAATAACCATTTTTTTTTTTTTTTTTAGTTTTCTGGGTTAAATACCCAGAAAAGAATTATTTCAAAGTGACTTTAAAATGGCAACTTTTCTATATATCCTTCGTAGGATATAGTTTAAGGACAAAATAAATGCAAAAGAAGTCTTCTAAATAATCAAAATTCTACTCAATAATCATAATGTTAAAATTAACATATTGTCCTTCTGAAATTATTATAAGATAAAACAAATAATTATATCATTCCATTTAGGAACCATGGTTTTTGCTAAAAGTGGAATAAAACAAATATAAATCAAATAAGTAAAAATTCTGTAACCAAAATTGGATTTGGAAATATTAGTATAGACTTCTTAACTAACTTCATAGCTTTGATTACTGAAAAGATCTAGAAGCAATGGTCTACTCAGCAACTAGACTGGAGATTCTAAATATCATTTTTCATTAAAAGGAACCTTGGAGAAATGGAAGATTCCAGATCTAAGACAGAAAATATACAAGATGAACATGGAGCATTTCTTTACTCTAATAGGTCCTGGAAAGAACTCAGGAACTAAGCTGAAGATACTCTCACCATCTAATGACAAGACAATTTGAGCATAGAAAGAAAAAAATAATAGCAGGAGACTTGAAACATGGCAAATATGTTTTAAAATCATAAAATAATACTTTTACAATACTTTTACAATAATACTTTTAAAAAGTTCATTGGTGAGGGGCACCTGGGCGGCTCAGTTGGTTGAGCGACTGCCTTCCCCTCAGGTCATGATCCCGGAGACCCGGGATCGAGCCCCATATCAGGCTCCCTGCTCGGCAGGAAGGCCTGCTTCTCCCTCTCTCACTCCCCCTGCTTGTGTTCCCTCTCTCGCTGTGTTTCTCTCTGTCAAATAAATAAATAAAATCTTTAAAAAAGAAAGTTCATTTGGTGAACTTTGCCAGATGTTAAGGAATTAACTCATTATTTTGAATGATAAAGGAAAGAATCAAGCAGTTACATGCCTTTCCTATACTTCAAGGTAAGCCAATAAATAGTTGATGCAGAAAACTGTCCTTTATAGAAAAAACTCCATCTAATAAATGAAGAAGTAATTATAAATTGGATTATCTCAATTTTGTAACCCTTAATGAAATAATTGATTTGGATGGGGATCATAAATATTTGCTGAAATTGCTAGGTGAAAATGTGATGAGATGAAGAGATTTCTTTAAAAAAATCAATCACACAAAGACAACTAAGCACATGTCCTTCCTTATATGATGCAATAGGAAGTAGACAACCCTATCTATGAGATATTCCTGAAAAAAGAAAAAGAATTAAGTGTGATTCTGATCAATTTATAGAAATACAAGGGACTGAGGGACACAAAAAATGATACCACAGGAACACAAATTAGCAAAATTCACAATTTGAGATACGCTATAAGTTTTCTCAATAAATGCAAGTAAAACAAACAAACAAAAAATGAACCTATATATTAAAAGAACACCGGAGGGGTGTCAGGGTGGCTCAGTACATTAAGTATCTGCCTTTGCTCAGGTCGTGATCCCAGGGTCCTGGGATGGAGCCCCTCATCAGGCTCCCTGCTCAGTGGAGAGCTTGCTTCTCTCGCTCCCTCTTGATGCCCCACCACACTTGGCTCTCTGGCTCTCTCTGTCAAATAAATAAATAATTTTTTTTAAAAAAAAAAGTACGCTGGAGATATAACAACAAAATGCACTATATAAACCTGCTTGGATCCTCATTAAAGCATACCAACTGTGAAAAAGCAGAGAGAAGAGAGATAGAGTAGAATTAACATATCATATGCTCAATACCATTGTTACTTTTTTCAGAAGTGATATTTGGGATTATGTTTTTAAAAATCCCAAAGAATCCTTATCTTGCATAAGTTTATAGTGTAGTATTTACAAATAAGTGAGATGATGTTTGAGATTTATTCCAAAATAATCTAGAATGTAGAAGGGAAGGGAATGGGAAAAAAAGGGGAGATGAAACAGACTGGCCTTATGTTGATAGCTACTGAAGCTGGGGGATGGGTGCAAGTCAATTCATAATAGTATTTTCCTTACTTTTTATTATTTTTTTATTTAAAAAATTTTTTAAATATTATATTTATTTATTTGATAGGAAGAGAGATGGTGGGAGAGGGAACATAAGCAGGGGGAGTGGGAGAGGGAGAGGCAGGCTTCCCGCCAGCAGGGACCCTGATGACGGGTTCGATCCCAAGACCCTGGGATCATGACCTGAGTTGAAGGCAGACGCTTAACGACTGAGCCACCGAGGCATCCCATCCCTATTTTCTATATGTTTGACAATTTCTATAACAAATTTGAAAAAGTCATTTCAATATCTTTATTCCATTTTCTTTCAGTTCTTTCTGGAAAACTACAATATGACTCATGGAAATAAAGGACAATGAAATTCCCCTTTCAGAACAATATGAAATCTTAATGAATTCCATAAGCATTAAATCTTCTCTATCCTCTATCAGTTATTTTGAAAAAAAGACTATTTCACACATCAACTGTTAAGAAATAATTATATAATGGACCCTTGACTAGAAGGTTTTGATTTCGCATGAAGGAAATACAATAATTGAGTTAGAAAAAAATATGGATTAAAAAATAAAGAACACAGATTGGTTTCCTCTAAGATAACATTCTATTAATTTGACTCTCAGTAGGACTAAGGAATATTTTACAATTTGCCAAACATCTGTCACTGTATAATGACTAGAAGTTTGATTTTTTCCTGTACAATCTGTACAATCAAAACAATAGAATATCTTTCTTTAGACTGAAATCAATACTCCAAATCCTTCCAATATTATTTTTTTAAGATTTTATTTATTTATTTGACATACAAGCAGAAGGAGTGGCAGGCAGAGGGAGAGGGAGCCAGAGGCAGAGGGAGAGGGAGAGGGAGGAGGAGTCATAGGGAGAGAGAGGAACAGGCAGAGGGAGAGGGAGAAGCAGGTTCTTTGAGCCCGACATGGGGCTCCATCCTAGGACCCTGGGATTGTGACCTGAGCCTAAGGCAGCCACTTAACCAACTGAGCCACCCAGGCATCCCCTCACCCCCAGTCTTATTTTCTACAATAAGTCTGTCATCTGTCCCATCCCTGAACTGACAATGCGTTGGCCCTTCCCAACTAAGGACTGACATCATCATTTTGAATCATGAAGATATCTTAACTCTCCCAGCTAAATAAAATAAAATGATTCAAAAGGATGAATGTACTGCAGCAACTAAGGACAACTAAAACAAAGTTTACACAGTTCCACATTTCTAGTAAGCAGAAAAATAAAGGCAACACTTTATAATGTGTGATGTTACCACCAACACATTCAGAGCAACTCCTAAAAGTTGCATATCATGTCTGAATGAAGGCAGAGATATTTTTTCATATATGGAGATTATGTGCATTCATACATGTGTATATTGTCATAGTACAGGTAGTATTACAGAATGCCTGACAGTTCTGCCATATTTGATCCAGAAAAATTCTTAAAAAGGCAATGCGCCTATGCTACTTAATAAGCAATACAACAATACATTGAATAGTCATAACTCCAGGGATCTGACTTCTTGGGTTCAATTACCAACTTTACTATAAACTCACTGTGTAGCTAAGGGTATATTATTTATCTATCCTGTGCTTCAGTCTTGTCACCTATGAATTTTTTTAGCCTTGATACATAATATCACCTTCTTCCCAGGTTTTCATGAAGATTTTCTTGATGAAGCACTTAATAAATGAAATAAGCACAGCATGGCACTGGTAATGAGGCATTGCATTTGGTGCATAGTTACCAAAGGGAAATGCCCCATCATGCTGATTTTTTTTTTAAACTTCTTCCATATTTTCATTTATTTAACAAACGAATTGTGGTGACTCGACTATATGCCAGATTCTTTACTAGGCTATGGTGATAGTATGAGATATTACTCTTCTTTTCATTGTATTTATTACAATGTGCCTCATGGAGTGTGTGGAAAGAGAGAGGTTATTTCTAAGAAAAACCCAATGATTTTAATTCAAAACAATGATTTCTATGAGGTTGTCCTTACTTACAGGAAGTCCAGACTGAGTTGCTGAAGAAACATTTTGCACCATTATATTAAAAACTTTTCAAAGACAGTTGTAAAGTGATAGAAAAGGAAAGACTAAACTTTGGATTCGTGATTTCATGACAGTTTGCTGTAGGTAGTATCACTCATGGTTACCATTTCTTTATCCAGTTATCAGTTGATAAATATTTTAAATCACTATATTTGGGTTGAATCTCTTCTTGCCAACACAATATTTGTCATTGTCCAGTCCATCATCCATTGATTCCTTTCTCCATGTTAGCAGAATCTTGGCTTTTAATGGGGCACATTATCACCTGGAGTAAAAGACTACACTTCCCAATCTCCTTTGCTGGTGGTAGTGGTTGCCCATCTATGTACAGACAAAGAGAATCAACTAGAAGTGTGTGGGACTTCCAGGAAATTTTCCTGAAGGGGGTGTGTTGGCGCTTCCTTCCTCCATCCTGCCTTCTGGAATTTGGATATGATAGCTGGAACTAGGTGCCACCTGGACCACAGAGCCATATCCTGAGGGTGGCAGAGTAGCTGGATAGGAGTACAAAACCAGTATAACTCTAGAGCTTTCTTGTCAGTCTAGGACTTCTCACTTCCAGATCTTTGCATGGGGGTGATACACAAAGTTCTGGCTGATTTTAATTACAAGTTTTTTGTTTTTGATTTGTTTCATTATTTTTGTAATTTTGTTTATTATGTGCAGTCAACCAAGACCTTTAGATATGATCACAGACAACAAACATTGGCTGAAAAATACTTTCATTTGTCAATGTCTGTGCCAATCCATATGCAGGTGAGAGGAGAAACACAGACTTGCAGAAGGTGCTTACCTGAGACTGTGACAGATTAAAAAAATATATCAACCAAGTAAATAAATAAAGGCATACAATTTGGGGAGGATTATGAGACTCATACATGGCCCTGAAGCCTCATTCATATATTACAGTGTAAACAGTATACAGAAATTCTTATGAGACTTCAGACAAAAGAAGTAGATAAAGTGAGAAGAAAGGACATCCGGAGATATTGTTCTGGAGCATGAGGAGAGGAAAAATTTATGCAATTCTTGGGGTTTGAGAATGAGCCAAAGTATTTTGGCAGCTGAGCACTGAAAGTCAGTAATCTATAGTAAGTGAGAGCCACTACAAAACTGTTCTAGAACGAATCTATTCTGAATTTAATGAGGGAAACGTTCCCATCCATACTGAGCATTATTAATTTAATGGCAACCTTTTTTATTTTGTTTGTTTCACCGGTATGGGTCAAAGCATGCACACTGATTTATGTTCTAAGAAACTGTTGGTTTTCTCTTTTGTAATAGCAAATGCAAATCTAACGCAATCAGCACTAAAAGTCCTGTCAGTCTGGCTGACCTGGAATTGTCTGTTAGAAGCTGATGGATGGATCTCACTTTGTGCTTTGGTATAACAGCCAGCGCATGCTAAAACACTTGCTTCCACATTGTGGCTGATCCATCTCTTCAATAGTTGATTTTTTAATAGATTTTTAAGTGTACAACATACCTTGTATGTATATGCAGCCCCTTGCTATTTTCTTGTTATATTCCAACCAATAAAGAACCTTCAGCATTTATCTGCTGCAGCACCCTGGTTCAGGTAGAAGCCAAATTGAAAATGCTGGGTATGGTGATTATCTATAAAGCTTTAAGGCAGAACTCCTCTATTACAGACCTCATAACGAACTCAGTAGTCCAATCTGTAATTATACTGCTAAGCTTGCTAGAAGTTCTCCTTTATACAAAATTTATTTTTTATGTTTTTTTAAGATTTTATTTACTTATATGACAGAGAGAGAGTGAGAGCGAGCATGTGCACAAGTAGGGGGAGCGGCAGGAAGAGGGAGAAGCAGGCACAGGGAGAGGGAGAAGCAGGCTCCCCACCGAGCAGGGAGCCCGATACAGGACTCCATCCCAGGACCCTGGGATCATGACCTGAACCAAAGGCAGGTGCTTAACCAACTGAGCCACCCAGGCATCCCCTCTATAAAAATTTAAAAATATATTCTGTTTTAATGTACTCCTTGGGGCGCCTGGGTGGCTCAGTTGGTTAAGCGACTGCCTTCAGCTCAGGTCATGATCCCGGAGACCCCGGATCGAGTCTCACATTGGGCTCCCTGCTCGGCGGGAAGCCTGTTTCTCCCTCTCTCACTCCTCCTGCTTGTGTTCCCTCTCTGGCTGTGTTTCTCTCTGTCAAATAAATAAAATCCAAAAAAAAAAAAAAAAATGTACTCCTTTCCTCTTTTTTTGGTCTTCTGTGGACATAAGGAATGCTGATCAGAGTCTTCATGAAAACTCTTCTTCTTGAAAACAAGCCATTCATCTTTGATCTTCTTAAAGCTAAACAGCTTCAATTCTTTTGACTTTCTTCATATATTTTTGCATATCTGTAATTCTCTTCTCAATATCTGTTCCAGTTTCTCCGCATTCTTTTAAAGGTCTGAGGCCCCAAAATGGACACATTGAACTGATAATCATCTGGATTAATACAAAGTGTGAAAGAAAGGTCATTTCCCATATATGACATAAACTTAAATATTTATAAAATATTCAAGGAACATATATGTATAAATAGGGATTTTTCATCTTTAGCACATGCATGTGCACACGCACATACACACATGCTCACAAACACATGTAAACACCATATGGTCAGTGATAGAGTCAAATTTATTTTCTGTATGCTTCTCTTTAGATAGTGGTTCCTGACTCATATCTGTGGGTCAGGGATTAAGATCAATGGGTTTAAAAATACAACTGAAACTTTATCCCTTTTAACTTCTATTCTGGTTTCATAAGTACCACCTGGGTGTATTGTAATAAGAAGGTTGTTTATGCCCCACACCCAGTGCTCCATGCAATATGTACCCTCAGTACCCACCACCAAGCATAAACAATGAATCCTGGAACACTGAAAAAATAAAATAAATTTAAAGTTAATAAAAAAAAAGAAGGTTGTGAGCAATAGTTCTGGTTTAGAAGTAGTCAAACAAGTGTGGAAACTACTTCTAGGGAAGATAAGGAATACATAATATATAACTGGCCTCTGAGAAAGTCCAATAAATTAGCATGGGGTTCACCTAAGTCTTGCAAAAAGTGCAGGAGGAAGATACTTTACCTCATTTCATCAAGGAGAAAAATAAGTTACAAAGAAGTTAAGCAATTTCTTTGAACTAACCATGAGTGTAGTAGACAGGATGCTAACCCAGGACTGTCTGATTCCTGGACTTGTGCTTTTAATCATTAAAGTACCATATATACAATGAAATATTATGCCCCCATCAGAAAGGATGAATACCTAACTTTTGTATCAATGTGGATGGGACTGGAGGAGATTACGCTGAGTGAAATAAGCCAAGCAGAGAAAGTCAAGTATCAAATGGTTTCACTTATCTGTGGAGCATCAGGAGCAACATGGAGGACATTAAGAGAAGGAAAGGAAATGCGAATTGGGGTAAATTAGAGAGGGAGATGAAGCAATGAGAGACTCTGGACTCTGAGAAACAAACTGAGGGTTTTAAAAGGGAATGGGGTGGGGGATGGGTGAGCCTGGTGGTGGGTATTGAGGGCATGTGTTGCATGGAGACTGGGTGTGAGGCATAAAAAATGAATTTCAGAACACTAAAAAAAATAAAATAGAAATTATTTAAAAAATAAAAAAATAAAGTCCCTACAAATATGGATATGTTTAATCAAATGAGAATCTGGATACAATTTCTCAAATTAGAGAAACTGAGAAAATGTAGACAATCTATAAAAACCAATCAGTAGCTGTTGCTTCATCATACGAGTGTTTCCATACAGTGCTTACCTTTAGCTTGAAATAGCTTTAGTATTAATTCTAGAAGGATGGTGTTCAGAGGCTACTTGGCTATTGTTTCATTGGGAACAGTAACTTGTTTTTTGGACATGAGAGTTGAAGTGTTTTGGTAATTAATGTGGATGTGGACTTAGAACTAGCCTCGAACCTAGAGACAGGCAGAGTGGAGAATTAGTGCTATAAAAATAACAAACACTATTTTAAAAAGGTAGACGAGTCTGCTTATACACATGCAAAACCTATTTGGGATTTTATTTTCAAATGTTTCCCAGATGGTTTGGCAAAGGAAAAGTTTAGAGAAAGGATTGGAACAAGTGAAGCCAGATGTTCACATAAAGTTAAGGATGTCAGATTTACCAAATAAAAAAAACTGGATGCCCAGTTAAATTTGAATTTCAGATAGATAACAAATAATTTTTTAGTGTAAGCATGTCCCAAATATTGCAAGTATGCTCATACTTAAAAATTATTCGTCATTTATCTGAAATCCAAGTTTAACTGGTAATCCTGTGTTTTGTCTGGCAACTCTGCAGCAGATGAATCCAGAGGGTATATGAGTGTTCATTGTTCTTCATTCAACTTTTCTATTAGTTTGAAAACCTTTTCAATAAAAATATGCTTTCTGTATATTTATGTATTTAATCATACTGTCAGAGTTCTTCACAATAATGACAAGTTCTGTTGTGTAGAAAGGAGAATGATTTACTTTCTAAAATTGCATTTACTCCATGAAGATACTGGAGTAAGAGTGGGAGGGATGAAACTGGCAAGAGTGATTCATCTTTATAGCAAGCAGTCTGACTTGAAAGATTCTTTGTTCCCATGTGCTCACAACTCTCCTCCCCAGTCCAGAGACACCAGGGCAGTTTGGGGATACTGAAAAGGAAAATGCCTGAGAACTCTATCAGCACCAGATAAACCAAGTGGATCAAAATAAGGCTCTAAAAATTAAACTGCCTTCCGAATCACAATACACAACTAAATCAAGATCCATTTAGGTGCTAAACTTAAACCTGCTAAAATAGAAGATTTAAAAAGGATGCAGAGTCTCCTAACATGTCCAGGGCATAAAACAAAAAAATCACCTGTCACACCAAGAACCAAGAAAGTCACAACTTGAATGAGCAAAGCAATGGACTGACACCAACCTCAACATGAGTCATGTGCTGGAATAATGTGATAGGTTTAAAGCAGCCATAATAAAAATGCTTGCATAATCAAGTATAAATTCTCTTGAAACAAGTGAGAAAATTGAAAATCCTGACAAAGTGATATTGTCAATTCTCTTCAGGAATGTATTCTGTGTATTACTACAATGAATAGTATTATTCAGTGGATAACTTAAGATTTTTTCAAACCAAAGTCTTCGAAGATAATGTAGTAACAGTACATGTAGCCAAAAACAGTGTAATGTGGATTGCTTAATTAAGCACAGTGAAGGTCATTATAAAAGAAATGATGTTTGGAAGTTCAAGCAAGGCATACAAGTACTCTGTGCTTGTTTGGAATTCCTACTTCT
Organism: Spilogale gracilis; assembly: GCA_004023965.1. Classification (NCBI taxonomy): domain Eukaryota; kingdom Metazoa; phylum Chordata; class Mammalia; order Carnivora; family Mephitidae; genus Spilogale; species Spilogale gracilis. The sequence continues at coordinate 61,921 of PITA01002826.1, read as the reverse complement.
AGAATAGTTGTGTTAGAAACAAAAGAATGACTTCAAAGTTATACTAATTAAACAACTCAATTCCTATTTGCCTGAAGGCCACAGCTAAGAATTTAGAAAAAAGATCAAATGTCAGAAGGCTCTAACAAACTGAAGAAGTTAGGCTTTCCAACTCTTGCTCCACAAGGGGAACTGAAGCATCATGGTTGCTTCCCCAAGTTATTTTTTGAAGTCTTACACCAAATAGAAGTGAAATGTTGCAATATCAACATAGATGCAGTCTCCAGCTACCCATCTGTTAAGAAGACATGTGCTAAGACAGTTGAACTAAATCACAATTAGCCAACAGAAGTATTTGTTAACCACAGATGTGATTAAAACAAGTATTTCCACTTTGGAAATTTTCCTAGCCCTATTAAACATTATAATAGCTATAATTCGAGCAGGAATTTATTGTACACTTACTATGTACCAGACACTGTTAAGTATGTATTTGTATTATTTCATTTAATGCATAAAGCAATTCTCATGGTAAATATTATCCCCATTTTACATGAGGCCACACAGTTTGCTTAATGAAACCCCCTTTGCTTAATTTAATTCTTTATATATTAAATCTAAATCTCTGGTCACTCTATAACTGTATCCCTTCAGCTGAACTTAATCCCACTTTAAAGCAATGACAAAGGACCTTAAGGGATCACTTGATGCTGCCAGGATTCACATTACATTTCCCTAAGTCACTAACCTTTCCATTTGAAGGCAACCAGCTACAACTTCTTAAACTTCCAACCCTTCCCTCCTAACCTCACCCTTAGCTAGATACTTTGCTCCCTACTTTACTAAAAACATATAATCAATAGAGAAATTCTCAATCTGCACACTTTGCCATCCCATCTGTTATTACAGATGAACTGTGTGCTCTGTGTTCCTATCTCAATAATTCCTCTCCTTGTTCATTAGACTCCACCTCTCTTACTCAAGGGCATTCTCCAGCAATTCTCCCATTTTGCCTACATTATTATTTTTTTGCCCTTCCTATTGAATCATTCTTATCAGCATATACAAATGTACAATTATTCTCCCATCTGAATAAAACAAAATAAACACAAAAGCAAAATTTATCTTTCATCCCTAGCCACTGACCATATATTATTGTGTTTATAGCAAAATTCAAGATTTGTCCATGCTTGCTCTCTCCATTTCTTCTGATTCTCTTTAAAACACACTCAATCCTTCCCCACTGAAAATTTTTTGCCTAGGTTAATGATGACCTCCACATTGCTAAATTCAGTGGCCAATTCTTAATCCTGTTTGTACCTGGCTTTCAGCAGCATTGAACACAGTAGTAGATCACTTCCTCTCCTTGACATGCATTCCTCAGTTGGCTTCCAAAACCAAAACACACCGCGGGTTTTCTACTTACCTCTCTTGTTGCTTCCCTACAGTCTCCTTTGCTGGTTCCCCCTCATGTATCCAGCCTCTTAACATTATCATATCCAAGGCCCAGGTCTCAGCCTTCTATTCTCAATCTTTCCTCACTCCCTCAATGATCTCATCAAGTCTCTTGGTTCTAAATATCTTCTTTCTGCTAATGACTCCCAAATTCTTATCTCTAGGCTACACCACTCTCCTGAATTCCAGACTCAAATATTCAACCGCCTACACTACTTCCCTTTTGATACTTCAGAATTAGTATGTCCAAAACTAAATTTCTTACTTTCTTCCCATATTAGTCATAGTTCTGGCAAGAAACAGGTGGCACATTTAATTTAGGCAATTTGTGGGCAGTTTCATAAAAGAGCTGTTTTCAGGATGTAGGAAAACAACAAAAATAATGCAATACCCCAGTGCCAGTAAAGAGAGCTATTATCCCACCAACTGTGAAGGGCAAAGGAGTAAAGAGAAAAAGTAGTTGCTACTATGGGAGAGAGAGGAAACAGAAAGAGGTTTGTCAATTGACAGGAGCTGTGACCCTTGGTGGAAGGGTGTAACCAGTTTAAAACAACTCCTCCTTCCCTCAAATCCCTCATCCGTATTCCTCATTGCCTAAACAAAGCTGGAAAGCTAGAGAGCAAGAGATCAGCTGCTATATTCTATAGAGGCTGGCCTCCTTGGGCACAGAACAGAATGAAGATGGACAGACAGTGGGAAGAGGGGGGCAAATAAAAAGTATCCTGCCCACTCCCAAAACAATTCCACCTAGAGTCTTCCCCTTGTCAACTGGTGGAAAAGCCATCCTGCTTGTTCAGGCAAAAAACAAGGTATCATTTTTGACTCTCTTATATATAATCTATCAGGAGATCTTGCTGGCCCTAGCATCCAAATATATCCAAATACGGTAAATAAAGTAAGCTCATGTTTTTCTAGAAATGTATCCATTTCATTTACGTTTTCTAATTCACTGGCGTACAATTGTTCATAGTCTTCCTGTATAATCTATTTCATTTTTTTAAGTTTTTGGTAGCAATGTCCCCTTTTTCATTTCTGATTCTAGTAATTTTAGTCTTCTCTAGTTTTATTTCTTGGTCACTTAGCTAAACATTTCTTAATTTTGTTAATCTGTTGTGTGAAGTGTTCTATTGATGTTTGCTAGATATTTTTGGTTTATACTTTTGTTCAAGTCTTCCATTTCCTTGTTGATCTACCCAGTTGCTCAACCAATTATTCAAAGTGGGATATTGACATTTCCAACTATTGTCAAATGGTCTATTTCAGTATTTGCCTCATGTATTTTAGTGTTCTGTTGTTAAATACATATATTTTTATAATTATTATATAGTCCTGATACATTGACTCTTATAATTATGCAATGTTTATCTTTTATCTCTAAAAACGTGTTTTATTTTCAGGTTTATTTTGTCTGAAGCTCCAGATTTCTTGCAATTGCTATTTGCATGATATATCTTTTTTCCATTCTTTTACTTTCAATCTACAGAATTTTTGACTCTAAAATGTCTCCTAAAGGCAGAATATAATTAAATTTTATTTTTTATCCAACACGACAATCTCTTATAGGACTTTTGATATACTGCTTAGTCCATTTTCCTTTCATGTAATTACTAATATAGTTGGTTTTACATCTGCTATTTAATTTTTTGCTTCTATTTGTCTGGTCTTTTGTTGTTGCTCTTACTTTATTTCTCCTGCACTACTTTCTTTTATATTTAGGGAATATTTTCTAGTGTAGCATTTTAATTTCTCCAAAGATTTTTTTCACTGTATTATTTTTTGATTTATTTCCTTAGTGGTTACACTAGGGCTTACCCTCTTAATAAGAACAGTTCCAACTATACAGTAATTTAATTCCAGTGAGTTATAGAGATATGACTTCTATTTAGACTTATTCCCTCTACCCCATTTATGTGGTATTATTGCTGTAAGTATTACAACTATAAATGTTAGAAACCCATAACTATATTATAATTATTCCTTTATGTAATTTTATGTCTTTTAAGGAAGCTGAAAGGAAAAAAGAATAGCAAGTATATACTCACAGCTTTCATTATCTTAACCGTATTTATCATTTCGCTTCTTTTCATTTTTTTCCTATAAAGTTGAGTTACCATATGGAGTCACTTTCAGCCTGATAGACCTACCCATCTCCTTCATACTATCATTGACAATTATATTATGTTTCTATATGTTATAGGCCCCCAAATACATTATATACCTACTTTTAAATAATTGCTTTTAAAATCAGTTAAGAAAGAAAAAAATATGCATTTATAGTGTCTGTAGTGTTATTTATAAATTAAACAACTATTTTTATTAGTGCTTTTTCTCCTGTGTATTTTTTAATTTAAATTCACTTAGCCAACTTATAGTACATCATTAGTTTCAGATGTAGTGTTCAATAATTTATCAGTTTCACATAACACCCATTGCTCATCACATTATGTGCCCTCCTTAATTACCTTCACCCAGTTACCCCATACCCCTACCCACTACCCCTCCAGCAACCCTCAGTCTGTTTCCTACAGTTAAGAATCTCTCATGCTTTTACTCCCTGACAACTTGGCATTTTGTTTTCCCTCCCTTCCTCTATGGTCTTCTGCCCTGTTTCTTATATTCCACATATGAGTGAAACCATATTTTCATGTGTTTCTTAATTACCATCTGGGAGGTCACTTGCTTTCAACCTAAAGAACTTCCTTTAGTATTTCAAGGAAAGTTTGCTACTAGAAAATTTGTTTAGATTTTGTTTAGCAGGGAATGTCTATTTTACATCCATTTAAAAAAATAGCCTTGCTGGATACAGGATTCCTAATTGACCATTTTTTTTCACTGAACACTTCAAACATATCACCCCACTGCCTTCTGACCTCCTTTGTTTCTAGGTCAGCTATTAATCTTATTGCAGTTCCCTTGTAAATGAGAAGTCATTTTTCTCTTGCTGCTTTGAAGATTTTGTGTCTTTCAGTATTTTTACTATGACATATATATTTTTATATTTCTTTGTATTTATCCTACTTGGAGTTCACTGAGATTCTTGAGTGTATAAATTACATTTTAAAATAAATTTCATTAGTTTTCATCCATTACTTCTTCCAATATTTCCCTGCTCCTTTTTCCCTCTCCTCTCCTTCTGGTATTCCCATTACATCAATGCTGGTGCACTTAATGGTGTCCCATATTTCTCTGAGGTTCACTGTTAATTCTGGGACTACAGTGGTTTTGGCAAGGCTCTTTGTCTCTTTCCCTCACCATACCCAGTTGTCAAGCTCCACTAATTGTAGGCTGATTGCTGTGTTGTTTTCAACAGTGTTTTGTGGCATAACACTTCATAGACTAATCCAATCAAAGTTTGGCACCTTTGAAGAGACAGCTCCCAGTCAGTATGTGAGGATCTTTGTTCCTTATCCCAGGAGGGCTTTCCCAGCTGTCTCTTTTCCACCTCTTTGTAAAACTAGCTGATCTACGTACAGCTTAGCCTTTATCACTAAAGAATCAGACTCCTCTTAGTTGGAGGAATTTCACAACTTCTGTTTTTGAAAGACCTCAGGTTTGAACTTCTGTACACTGTTGCAAATGAAGTCAATCCTTTGGGGAGTGATTTCGAGTTCTTTTTTTATGGCCTGCTTTTCCTTCCAGGTAAAAATTTCTGAGCTGTCCCACTGATGCTGAGGGGATGATGATGCATGCATGAGTGACTTCCCACTTTAGGAGCTGAGCACTCAGTGGATGAGGGAACAACAGCCCCTTATCTGCCCAGCTTGACTCTCTTAGCATGAAACTTCTACCCCACAAGGCAATGAAAGAGTGATAAGAATCCCCATATTCTCAAGGATCCATGTTCAGAGTATATCCCATCCCATCAGTGGGGGCTGGGCAGGAGAAGGAGCTGCCAGTTCTCAGCCATATTCACTTGGAACTTAGCCTCAGCAACAGGTAACTGGAAGCAGATGAGAAATGCTTAAATATTGTTCCTCCTGAAAAGAAAGCCCTCCAACTAAGAGCTAACCAGAAAATGAGCCCTGTGTTCATGACAATAGCATTCTGGAGTTTCCATTTCTCTGAGGTGGGAGGGATTTGGGAGGGCATGGGTCTCGGTTCAAATATCATAGATATCTAAAGTTCTTTTTTTTTTTTTTAAGATTTTATTTATTTGACAGAGAGAGACATCAAGAGAGGGAACACAAGCAGAGGGAGTGGGAGAAGGAAAAGCAAGCTTTCCACTGAGCAGGGTGCCCAATGCAGAGCTCGATCCTAGACCCCTGGGATGACCTGAGCCAAAAGCAGACGTTTAACGACTGCATGACCCAGATGCCCCAACACCTACAGTTCTTACCAAGTTTTGGTAGATTTTCTTAAATAAATGTGTCTCTATTTGCTGTATGTTCTTTGGGCCACTTTCAGAGACCTTAAATGGTTGATTTTAAAAATGATTTTCACTAGTTTCCTTGGGGAGTGGATCCATGGAACTCCTCACACTATAATGCCAGAAGGAAAACTCTTCTTCAAAGTAAGTGTTAAAACATAAGTCAGATCACATCACTACTCTGCTCAGAATCCCCCAATCTCTCCCTCTCCCACAGAAAAAAAAAAAAAAAAAACAAACTGAAGTCCCCACAATATCCCCTAGGACTCTGTGACCTGCTTTCCTCTCTAACTTCTTTGACTGCATTTTGTACTTTTCTCCCCTTGTTTTCCTTATTTCAGCTACTCTGGCCTCCTTGGTATTCTCAAACACATCAGTAAACTTCTGCTACCAGGCTTTGCATTTGTTGTTCCCTCTGCCCAGAGTGCTTTTTCCCTAAATATCCATAAAGTTACCCCCTCATCTCCTTCAAGCAATTATTTAAATATCACCTTCGGGGCGCCTGGGTGGCTCAGAGGGTTAAGCCTCTGCCTTCGGCTCAGGTCATGATCCCGGGGTCCTGGGATCCAGCCCTACATCGGGTTCTCTGCTCAGCAGAGAGCCTGCTTCCCCCTCTTTCTCTGCCTGCCTCTCTGCCTACTTGTGATCTCTCTCTCCGTCAAATAAATAAATAAAATCTTTAAAAAAAAAAAAATCACCTTCTCAGTGAAATCTACCCTGACCATCCTATTTAATTCTGTAATCCAGTCCTGACCCTCACAGCATTCCCAATCCTCCATCTTAAAAAATATACAGCAGGTATATCTTTTAACATGTTATACAATTTGGTAATAAATTTTAGTATATAGCTTTTATTGTCAGTCTTCTTTAGTAGCATGTAATAAGCTTCAGGAGGCAAGGATTTTTGTGGGTTTTTTTGTTCACTGTCTGATCATCTCCAACAGTGCCTGACACCAGCAAATGTTGAATTGAATTAATATTTGTTGAGTATTGATTTGAAGATATAGTGGAATTGGGATTTGATCGAGAGATCCTGCTTTTAATCACAAACCTATGTTGAGACCAATTCCAGACGTCAGGTCATGCTTAAATAAAATGTATGGGCTCAAAGAATATTTTACAAATATCTATAAACATAATGAGTTCTTTAGTGTTTGTTTTTAAAGTGCTGGGAGAGCTTCAGATTACTGAAGTCATTGGCAGGCATCTTTGCAGAAATACAAATCATAAAATTTAGAAAGCAAAAAGGAGAGAAATTTCAGGTTAGATTTTATAATCATCTATCAGACTGAAGTCTATACAGCCACGGAAAATCAGATTTTAATGTATTTTAATCTTTAATTGCTATTTGAATTTGTTTCTGCAGAATTTCTTCAATGATAAACTTGGATTTCATATCATTAATGAGACTTCCTATTAATTATGGTTTGGACAGCTTTTGTGAAACCTAACCACTTATTAGCTTCAAACTTTATGGCAGATATCATCATCAAAAAGTGTAAACTGAGGTCCAGTATCCTCTTTTGAAATGTATTACTCAGACCTGGGAATAGAAAAGATGGTTGGCATTTGCTCTGTACAGATGGGTCTTACTCTGGATGTTTAAAATAAAATTCACAGGCTAAAATAATATTTCATAAATATTTGTTAGTATAATGAGTTCTTGTAGCAAAATGAGGTATAATTTTCCAGGCCATCTTTTCTCTCTTTTAAGACAAATGTAAAATCTGCCCTCAAGTTTACTCCTTCTGTTTTCCATGTATTGTGGTTTGTATTTCTGCAATGACTTCAGTCAGTTACCTGAAGTTCTCTATGTACTTTAAAGATGAACATGAAAGAACTCATTATATTGCAAATACCAATCTGTCTTCTTCCTTCTTCACACATAGTTTAGATCTGTGCCCAAAGCCTCTCTGCCCAAATTTCTCTACCCGATTGTCGCTAAAGCCTAGACCATTATGAACCTCTTCTTCCTGGGGAAATCTACTTTCTTAGCGATCCATGCAAATTATGATAGCTGCTCTTCACACTGTTCAAAGATACTGATGAGGTGCAGTAAACTCTTCAGTATGTAGACCTTCAATCTAGATCTGTATTCCTCCATCTTGGCTTCATATTAGAATAATAGTAGAGGTTTCTTTTTTTAATCACAATAGCCAGCCTGTAACTAACACTGTATGTTAATTATACTTCAATAATAAACAAACAAAAAACACTGAAGGTTGTGTCCCAGTCTTAGAGTCTGATGTAATTGATTAGAATAAGGATTGGTGTATATATATACTTTAAAAGCTCCATGGTTGAATTTAATGTGTAGCCAGAAATGAAACTTGTAAGTCTAAGAAATTAAAAGTCTAAGAAATTAAATCTTGCTGGGTCCTGGGGGAACAATAATCTTCCATATTTATACATTATCTTAGTGCAGCTTGATTCACTAATTTTGATTCTGAAGACCTTAATAGAATGGCTGCTGTCTGCTAGACACTGCATTTTGCTAGCAATATGGAAATGAACATATCTCCCACCTTCATGTATTCGGGTATAATTATAATAAAGGACAAGACAAACATTGACTAGAAAATCACAAGTGCAAAGAGTCACCACAGCAGACATTTACACCTATAGGAAAAATCATTCTTCCTCACTTTACTCCTAGAACTTGGGTATAATGACAGATGTACTTGATAGTATTCATTGAGTATCTGAATGATGTCAAGATACAAAATTATTGAATGACTGATTAAGGAAATAATCTTGGTTAATAAATTCCCCCTTTCAATGAAAGTGCATTAGAAAAGATTCTTTCTCAGTCTATTATGAAATATTTTAGTGAGACCTCATTTCTTCTTATCACTTACCTACTTATACAAGTGACTTGTATAAAAGAGATCATAGACCATCTGTGGATTATCAGAATTCAATGATTGTCTGGAAGGAGAAAAAAAGTAGGCGAGAAGGGAGTTCACCCTAGGATCCTTGGTCTTACCAAGCTTAGAGTATTTGTACCATTACTTAGAATGGTCTCATCCCAATCTTTGTGTAGCTGGCCCTTCTTATCATTCAGATCTCAGTTTAAGCATTACTATATAAAAAGGTACCTGAAATTTTAGTCAGGTCATCTTTTTTCTTTTTTAAGACAAATATAAAATCTGCCCTCAAGTTCTCTCCTTGTTTTCCAAATATTGTGGTGTGTATTTCTGCAATGACTTCAGTCAGCTACCTGAAGTTCTCTAAGCTCTTTAAAGATGAACATGAAAGAACTATGTTGCAAATATCAATCTGCCTTCTTCCTTCTTATTTGCACATAAGCCTCTCTGCCCATATTTCTCTACCTGATTGTCCCTAAAGCCTAGACCATTGTGAACCTGTTCCTGAGGAATTCTACTTTCTTAGTAATCCATGTAAATTATGATAGCTGCTTTTCACTAAAGAACATTGTTAAAAATCAGAAGTGGCAAAACACACAGACATGGAAATAACTACCATGAAGAAAGAGGATTTTTATATTCACAGGTCCTTAAAAACAGGAGGCATGGCACACAAGGAAGCACCAAGGTCAGCCAGGAGGCAGAGGGATGATGGGAAAGTATGGGTCCAAGCCTTTATTGTCATTTTCACAGGAAGAATGGGTCAGGAAGAAATCACCTGGTCTTGGGTGATTTAGGGCAAGGGGACAGTGTCTTAGATGCAGAAGCCTGATAAAAGGAAATGATGAGGATATGGACTCAGGTTTGGTTGGTTAGCATATCAATAGAATCTGCTGTCTTGAGGAATTAGTTCACCCTAGGAGGGGTAGTCTCTCCAGGATTTGCAAAGTCCCAAGATGTTAAAAAATCATAAAATGCAAAAAAATAAAAAGCATAAATATTATAATCACCTCCTCAAAGAGGATTTCCCTGATCTCTGAAACTGAAGTGATTAGCAGTCACATTCTATCCGTCATTCTATTTTAACTCCCCAAAAACACTCTGATATTTTTCTATTTCTATACTAGTTTGTTTATTCTCTTCTACCATTAGAAGAAAAATATTTCTTATCTATATATGTCTTTATCTTCAGTACTGAAAACAAGGATACATATAAAATATTCATTAAATATTTGTTGAAGTGAATGTATGTTTTCCATTCTTCTTAGATTTCCCATTTTCTTCCACTTCCTTTTCATCATAGGTGTTATGAGAATCAGCACAAATTTAACCCATGGTCATAGACTTTAACTATTTCTATCTATTGATGGCAAAGGTATAGAAGGGATGGTAACAAAAGCAAAGTGTGCAGTCATGCGATATCACTTGAAAATTTTTATTTTATTTAAATGTAACTTCATCCATTCATTTTTATTCAAAAACTCCCTATTGTTTGCTTTCCTTGTGCCAGGAAACAAAATATTCTCTGATTTTCTTCAGAAAGAAACATCATTAGCTTCTTATCTATACACTCTGTGCTGCACAAAGGATACTGTTTGGGTCTGACATTAAGAGAAAGAAGTAGAAAACTAAAGACAGTCCCAGAAGGCACAGAATGCATTCAAATACACTTAGACAACTGCGTATATCAAAAGACATATTTAACAAATGGACTCAATATTCAAAAATTGAGTGTTTTGAGTTTCCTTTCCCGCCACATAATGAATTCAATATATATTTGTTGAATGAATGAATTCTAGAGGAAAAGGAAAAAAGATCTGACCCAATGCAAAATCCTTGCAGAGCTAAATACCTTTTACCAAAACAGGGTTAATTAATATTAAGATTAATGCTGCAAAAAACATAGTGGTTCAGTTTATCTTAATTATTTTCAGTAGTAAAGAAGCTGATGATTAAGAAAATCATAGAACTTGGTTCCAATATATTCACAGTTAATTTTAAAATACAAATTACATAAATCATAGTTTTTACATTCAGCAACTATATAAATAGGTCTAAATTCCCTGGCCAGTAAGGTAAGTGTTGTTGTTGTTATGTCTAGGTGTGTGTGTGTGTGTGTGTGTGTGTGTGTGTATTTTCTGTGATTGTGTGTATGTGTGTTTATGATTGGTTGCATTAACAGATGTTGAGAAAAATGATGCCCAGAAAAAGAGAACTGAGTAATAGATGTACAATCATCAGTAATACAAAGAAAGTAAAGAGAGAGAAAAAAGAGAAGCCCCAGCTTATAAACACAGCCAGCCTAGATGAATGGCCTCAAAGGGACTCTAGTCAAGATGCACAGATCTGCTTCTAATAGGCCCCTTGGATACTGAGGGAAGGCCTCTGATGTATGAGCTGATGCATCTTTATTTGCATATTAAATACATAAATTACCAGCAGTGCAGGGAAGAGATAGGGGGACAAACAGGAACACGACATTAAAAGGGCACATTCATCTAGCTAAAAACTTACTGGAACTGGAAGACAACTTGCAGATCATTTGTGTGACTCTCCGTCACTCACAGAAAATTAAACTAAGGCATGCCAGACTGACTCAGATAACATTAACAAGTGTGAGTTATGAACCATGCTATGGCATTAAAAGATGAACGAGAAATGGTACTATTAAAGGGCTTTGCCATTTATAGGGGAAAGCATACAGATGAATAGTGAAATTCTAAATAACATGATGAGTGGAAAGATCCAGGTTTGTACAGAATGCTGTGGAAGCCCAAAGGAGATGTAGCAAAGACATAGACTATGTGGGAAAGACGTTCTCTAGTACTCAACTGAAACAGATTAATTTTTTCTGCCCACCCCTGATGGTGGGCAAGATTCATTCCATACATTTTTTAGTTCACTGTATGCATTGATGCATTCTCTGTATTTTGCTCTCTTTACAGTTAGTAACCCAGTATTTTATGACTAACTCAGAAACCCCATGGAAAGGCACCCTTAATTTCTCAAGATTCCATGCAGGTTCTGCCATGGGGCAGCATGACATTCTCCCCCGATTCAGATTTCTAGGGCCCCTGGCTCCAGTTCCTCTTGAAATAAGAAACTAGAGTCAGCATCTCTTTTAGGTAGGTAAGTGAGAGAAGTTTTCTTCTGTTTATAAAAAAATAAAACAGGATCATGGTTTTATAACAACACTCATTCACTCAAAGTTCAACAAACATTTAACAGCCAAATCCTGTGTGAGTTTAAAGGTGTTCTGATCACCAATCTGGTATGTGTTAGTGGGAGGTTTCCCCACACCAACAGGCAACTCTTGGACACCACCTGGGTGTCTACAATTCAGCTGACAGTATCAACTGGAGATAGCAGCAGATTCCACAGGCTCAATCCTATAAGACTGCCCTCCACCCTGCCCCACACTGAAGATGTCAACTGAAAACCCAGATTGTCATCTGGGCTTCTTATTAATCAGCTATAGATTACAGGTCCCAATGACCTCCCCTCCTCAAGTTCAATTAATGTGCTAGAGTGGCTCACAGAATTCAGGGTAACATTTTACTTACTAGATTACTGGTCTATTATAAAAGGATATAATTCAGGAATAGTCTGATGGAAGAGAGGTAGGGCAATGACATTGGAAGGGGTAGAGTTTGCATTCCCTCTCTGCATGTGCCACTCTTCACCAACCCAGAAGCTCTCTGAACCCTATCTTCTTGGGTTCTCATGGAGGCTTCATTCTTTAGTCTAGATTATACTGGAGTTTCCTGAGTGATGAGAGCAGTAAGGTATCTTTTGTTATGTCAGTGAGTGTCTTCAAAGAGAACCTAAGAATGGTTGCCAGAGAAGCCAATCGTGTGATTAAAGGGTTGGAATTTTCAGTCCCACTTCCTGACTTCTGGGAGAGGGAGGAGGGGCTAGAAATTGAGTTCAATCACCAGTGCCAAGTGATTTAATCAATTACTATTAAGTTTGAAAGAAAAAATTAGCAATTAAGCCAGCAAAGTAATTTTAGATACTGATAAGTACTCTAAAGGAAATAAAACATGATTATGAGAAAGTGATTGGCAAAGTTACTTTATATTGGGTCATTGGAGAAGACCTCTGAGAGATGTGCCATTTAAGCTGAGTCAAAGAGATTGGGGGAACAGCATTCCAGGCCGAAGGAACTGCAGTGCAAAAGCTGTAAGGCAGGATCATGCTTGAAATATTCCAAAAGAAAAGGCAGGCAATGTAGCTAACCAAGGGGAAGAGTAAAAGGTAATGAAGTCCAAGAGGTAGGCAGAGGCCAGATCACAAAAGTCTGATAAGGACTAGAAAAAGATTCTTGTTTCTCTCAGAGAATGGATCTTACACAGAGCACATGGCCTAACAAGGCATGGGTAGGTCTAGACAAGGAAGGTTAAATAACACTTTGTTTTCCCAATCCTCAGTGGAGGAGAAAAGGGATATTTCATAGGCAAGAAAAGGGGGGTCAAAGGGTAAAGCTTCTCACCATTCTAGCCAATCGACAAGCAGAGAGGAAGAAAGAATTGCTTTCAGGGTTGCAGATTCTCCAAGAAACTGGACATTTCCTTGTCTAATACAGGGAGGATCCATGGTTTACTAGTGGGTCCACATGTAATAGCAAAAGAATGGCCTGGATCGTGACCTGTTGACTCAGGCTGTACTGGAGAGACGACTGAATCCCTCTATGAAAAAGGCAGGGCTCAGGGGCAGACCTGCCTACATACAAGTACCTTACTGTTTCTTTTAAAACACAGCTAAAACCAGTCAAACTATTTTCAAACTTCAGTATTATAATTAAATTGCCTCAGGCTTTGTATTTAAGGCTTATGGACTTTAATTAATCTAGGAGGTAGATGTCCTAGAAAGTCCTATGTCCTTTTATTATCATGTAGTATTTATATTATTTACTTAGGATAAGGATGCTTCAGATCCCATGAGCAGGGTAATCATATAATTTATCAAATAGGTCAGGACACTTTTTTTTTTAAAAGATTTTATTTATCTGACAGAGAGAAACACAGCTAGAGAGGGAACACAAGCATGGGGAGTGAGAGAGGGAGAAGCAGACTTCCCACCAAGCAGGGAGCCCAGTGTGAGGCTCGATCCTGGGGCTCTGGGATCATGACCTGAGCTGAAGGCAGTCGCTCAACCAACTGAGCCACCCAGGCACCACCGGTCAGGACACTTCTGAGAAGAAAAGGAGATGGTACATTTTTTTCAATATTTATTTATTTATTTTAGAAAGAGAATTGGAAGAGGGAGGAGAGAATCTCAGACTCCCCACTAAGCAAGTAGCCCAACTTTTGGGGGTCAGGAGGGCATGATAATCTCACAGCCCTGAGATGACCTGAAAAAAAATCAAGTGTCAGATATTCAACTGACTGAGCCACCTGGGTGCTCCAGAGGTGTTATTAATAATCATCTTAGAACAACAGTATAAACTCACTGTTTTGGATAATTTGCGAGTTATTAAGAAATTGTCTATCCCTTTCTAAGACAAAGACCATGGGAAAGAATTGAGATTTTATTTAAGTGAGTCAGGAAGTCATTAATGGGTTTAATCAAGGAAATTACACTGATTTATATCAAAAGATCTTTTTTATATTCAAAAGATCTCTCTGACTTCTGTGTGATGATTGGATTGTAGAGGCACAAAGAGAAATAGGGAACATTTTAGAAGGGTTTTGCAATGATCTAGGCAAGAGATGATAGAGGACAGGTAAGACAGACAGAGTAAGTATAATAAATACTTTTGAGGTAGAGCTCTCATAGAATTTACCAATGGATTAAAGTCTGGGGATGAAGGAGTCTGGGGTCCAATAGCATGAGTTACTGAACAGATGGAAGTTGACATTTACTAAGATGACAGTTTTATGTGTCAGCAAAAATGTGTGTCATATCTTTAGCTTGATCAGGTGCAAGTAAACAACAGTAACAACAATAATAACTAACCTCTTTTGATTACTTCTATCAGGTACTAAGCACTTTAAATGTATTGATTTAATTCTTAATTCTCATAATAACCTATGAGGTAGATATGATCATCCTCAACATTTTACAAATGAGCTATAGTACAGAGAGATGAAGTAACTTAAGTCACACAGCTAGTACATCACAGAGCCAGAGTTGGATTTTATTGGTTTGGGAGATCTGATTCCAAATTCTGCCTCTTAACTCCCTGCCATACTACCTGTTTGTTTGACCTCATGATTCCTAATTTAATCATTGGCCTCCTTTGTGGCATGCTGTTGGAAACAAGGGTCTCAAGTGATACAGTATGAGATGGCTCGTCTCCAAAATATTCACTGAGATTGGAACATATGCCCTCCTTCCCCAAAGATGTTCAGAAAGAAAGCCACTGAAATCAGAGAGTCATGCACTCATCCCAAATGGGACTGTGATTCCATGAAGTAAGCAAATATTAGTCCTGTGTCTACTGTAATTTATGAACTAGGAGGAGGCAAGTTATCTTCCTCTGCCTCATTTTAGTCATATGAAGCAATGGGAAGTACTTTGCATTAATTATCTAGGAGACAGCCCTGTATATACCATAGTTTAAAAGGCTGTTCTGGAGTCAGATTTCTGGGTTTAGATTCTAGCTTCCCACTTGCTAGCTAGGTGAGTCTGTTATATTACTTAACCTCTTTCTGTTTGGTCCATCAGTAAAGTGAGAATTGTAACTAGAGACTGGCTAGTGTTTCAACAAATCCATTCTTCTTGCTAAAGAGCTAGACTATAGTTCCCAGCCTCTTTCATGGTCTGGTGTAGCCAGATGATGCTGGCTGTTAGGAAAAGGGAGGAGTGATGGATGCCACCTTCAGATCTGGCCCATATCAATCTCTAAGTTATACTCTATTCTCTCTCTTTCTTGACTGTTGGGTGAACACAGAAGATTTAGCAGAGGACTCTGATCCCCCAAGGGACAACAGAGCCACAGACTAGATGATGTCCAAGTTTCTGAATGACCTTGTGAAACACCTCCTGTTAGGTAGGACTATTCACTTTCTCCTACTTACCAGAGTAAGCCTTTATTGTGTGAAACCAGTGAGAGGTGGGGGTTTGTTTATTAGAGCAACTTGAATTACTTATCTGAACCAACATATAGACCCATCTCAAAGGATTACTTCAAGCCCTAAAGTATCTATAAAGTATTGGTATAAATGTGCTCTTACAACATAGGAGAAAAAGATTCTCTTTTTCCAAATTCTTTGTTACAGCAAGAAGATAATGCAGATCTCATCTGAAACTGAAATTATGATTCTCCATGTAAGGCATCTTACTGTGATTGACAATATACTCTATTTATACACCAAAATAGGTATAAGTAAACGATATAAAAATGAGCAAAATTGCAAGGAGGTGAGCAAATGTTACCTAAGGAAATTCAAAAGACTGTGCTCTGGAGGTTTCTCTTAATCTTCCCAGAGCTCCCATGACCTTAGTGTGCAGTCAGGCTGTATGATCTGTGTAGCTCAGTCTCCCTAACATGCTTGCACAGGTTTGATAAAAAACTTAAACCAAAAAAAAAAAAAACAAAAAACAAAAAACAAAAAACTTAAACCAATGGACTTATTACAAGCCATTGTCTTTCTTTGGGGGTGAAGTAGACTCATCGGTAGTACCCTGTGACTCCTATAGCAAGTGGGCAGAGGAAAAGATTTTAAAGATGATATCATATAAGAAACAGAGATGTATGCTTAGAAATGGAAGTCATTGCTGATAGATGTTTAAATTTTCCTTTGAAAATATTTTATTTATTGCTGTAAAGTTAAAGTCCTAGAGAAACTTCAGAGATTCAAAAGAACATTCAGTAAGGGATCAATTACAGTTCTACCCAACTGGAATATTTTGAACAAAATGAAGACTTAAAGAACTTGATAGCTCACTTGTTTATTTACCTGCTGCTACACACCCTGCCAAGTTTTTAGACTTTCATTAGCAAACACATCTCTTGAAACTTGATGTTAATTTTTTCCAGTTCACCTTCAGGCTCTTAAGATGCTGTGCTCCATCATCATCACTCAGCATCTTATATCTCTAATGTATCACAAATCTTATCTTATGGGATAGTATTGTCAGCAGACACACTGCTTGGAAGTGACACAGACATTACTCCATGGGTGTCTAAAGTGGCCTTGTAGATAAATGTCTGTCAGCTCAAAGATATGCATATCTCCACAGAAATGTCTCATCGTTGGAAATTTTCCAACGTCCCAAAATGTGTCTGAAAATAGTAAGCACTCAAAGAAAATGCCCATTACAAAATTTCATAACTATCATACAGATACAATCCTAAGGAAGCCATGGTCACTTGGCTCAGTCCCAGAGGGCTGTTAAAATTCAGAGATATACAATCGAGATAGGACATCCAACGTTTACATACATATTTCAACATCTTTAAAGAGGATTACATAAACAACACAACTTATTAAAATCCTCTTTTCCTATTTTATCATGCCCCAAGGCCTTGGGAACTGCTCACTTTCCTTCCCCGGAAGAATTGCTTATGCTTCCATATCATTCTATCATGCAGATTTCTTTCTTTACAAAGTTCATAATTTTTCCACAGAGCCCCTTAGCAAAGATGTGCCTTGATACAGACCTCTGGACACTAGTTCTTCTCTGTGTGCTTCTTTTCTGTAGAAAATTCACCTGCTTTGCTTCTGGCCTTTCTATCCCATCGTGATTGCATCAATTTTGCACATACAAGCCTAAAGAATTGCCTGGAATTGGCGAAAATTTTCTCTATATTCAGGAAAGATAGGGAACTGAGGAGGCTAAACCAGAACCTTCCTCATATGCTAATTACATTAGTCCTATCACACCTATAAAGTATAAGACTAGTCAAACAATGTCCTAAAAGTGTACATGTCATCATTACAGGCTCATTTCCAAAGAGCCTTCCAATTCAAAAGCAATGCTTTGTAGAAAATAGAGACAACCATTTTGCTTCTGGTAAATGATTCAAGAAAGTCCAACATGATAGCACCATCTCTCAAAGGCTTCGCACAGCTGAGCCTTAGGTAACATAAAAAGTCCCCGTCTGTCGCCTAGTAAAAGAAGAATAGCTTATTCTCCTACTGGGACTAAATTAAAAGATGCTGCTGTTCCATCATATTTAGCAGCACTCCTATAATGCACAAAAGCTTCTGTGGTACTGATTAAAAGGAGAAAATATCATCTGGCTTGTAGAAAGGATCTGTAACTAAAACAAAAGTATTCTCACCCTTGACTAAACATTTACTGTCAACAATCTGTCTTCTGTATGTGCCCAGGAAAACAACACTCCCAAACACACATACATAAACACAAATGTTCTATTCACAATCAATCTGTTCTGAGAAACAATGATCTAGGAATATTTTTTCTTTGCTTTTTAAGTTAAATGCTTTACAAATGAATGTCAGGATGAAATGTGCCTCCTCCAGTAATGGAGGTCCACAGGCCACTCATGCTGCCAGTTTTCAAAGGAAAGAAAAAGAAAGAGGGATTATTTTCTTAGCCCTTATTATGGTGA
Source organism: Spilogale gracilis (assembly GCA_004023965.1). NCBI lineage: Eukaryota > Metazoa > Chordata > Mammalia > Carnivora > Mephitidae > Spilogale > Spilogale gracilis. The sequence continues at coordinate 43,731 of PITA01002826.1, read as the reverse complement.
TTATGTTGGTCATTATTTCCACAAATCAGTTTCATTTATCCAAAATTAACTGTTTAGAATCTTTATGCTTCAATTTAGTGGAGGGCATAAACCTAATTTTCCTTGTGTGTGTATAACAGCCTTGCTGTGGACAAGGAATATCTCTGCACCTTGATCTTCAAACACGGGGATGCATTCATCCATCAGGACCATTATCTAAAACATAAGTTCTCTTTCTTGGATTTTAAGTCTTATTTAAGTGAGACCCAAATACTGGAAACCTTGGATAAAGAACTTCTGTCTTCCGTGTGACAATATAAACAAAATATTTATTTAAACAATAGATAAAATTTTTTTGGTTTTATTTCCTATGCTGTTAATATCTCCAAAAGGGATAAATACCAACCTAAAGTATGTTAACATTATTTACACAATGTTATATGTCAATTATATCTCAATAAAGCTAGAAAAATACATTAATGTTTTTGTTAAGAAATTGTTACTATAATTTACAATTATAATTATTTCATTTTAAGCCTTACACATTTTTGAAGTGTTTTCTTTGTGAAATAAGTTAGGGAATAAACAGAAAAGATTATGATAAATGCATGTAAAAACAGTCCTCTAATTTCCTTGTTTTCCAATGTCTTGAGACTGTATTCCAAATCTTACTCATTCCTATTAATATTAACTATCCCTATATTAAGTGGGGGAAGTTGTTTGTTACAGATAAAAGAGAAAAATCCAATTATATATTATACTTAATTTCTTAATTTTGAGGTCTGCTAATCTGTAACCTTTTATTTCATATACCATTTAAAATTTCTCATTTTTATGGGTCTTTTACATCACATTGCCTGATTTATTTTTGTTTCTTAGAAAGGAGGCCTTTTACCCGTTTAATTTGTTATTTATTGCCCCAGTATGGCAAAACCACACCTACAGATGCTTAATAAAATTATCTAAAGATAAATCACAAACCTTACATTCTGCTCATATCGTAATGAAATGAGTATAAAAACAAAATCGGGCTTTCCTTCTAAGTCCTATATTTGGAGTTGAGTGAGGCTCACATTAGAATAATGGAGACAGTCTGGAGCCACACATTGCAAAGAAAAGGGAGGTCTGGAAGCCATCCCAAAGGAAAATGATAAACATGTTCGATCATTGAAAAATACATCAGATGTGGAAAGCAACTGCTCTTGCTTAGCTTAGAAAAGAGTCTCTTCACACATGGTTCCCAAGCACATGAAGTATTTTTATTAAAAAGAAGATAATTAGCTATTCTCTATCTCTCTGATTAGAATAGATGCACAAAAATATTTGTAGAAAACAACTGTATATAAAATTTTTTAGTTGTTTGAATATTTAGGCCAAAAACTGAGCTAGGTTAGATGTGTCAAGAAGAGAGGGAGGAAATAAAACTGGCCTTATGAAGAATCATCAAACAAGAGACTTATCTCTATTCTTTGGCTTTTTGTGCTTCCATAACAACTTGGCAACCCTGGTCTCCCATTCTGCAAGGCACCAAATACCCTTGTTATTTTTTACCCATCCCTATCAAATCTATATCAGTACAAAATCTGATCAAGTAATCCATATTATGGTAAGTAACTTAGATTATTAACACTTAAACATATCACTCTCCAATATGCATGTCTGGGCACCCAGTTTTTGCAGTGGGACTCCACAGAACACCCTTTGACTGGCTGACCCTGGAGGCCAAGGGAAGCTTGTACTCCAGGGTCCCATGGGACTATAACAATAAGAGATTCACTTCGGGGCAGAATATCACTCCCAGGGTCTGCCACAGATAACTGACTGAAACATACTTCAGTCTTTCTGAGAAAGAGGCCTGTTTGCATGTCTAATCACTTTGGCTTGAGGGGCAGGCTTCTGTTCTGGTACGTTGAAAAGGGCCTACGAGCTAAGCTGTGGCTGCATCTTTGCACTCTTCTTTCTGCCTTACTCCAGTTTGTCTGTGTCTTCCAGAAAGGTGCTTATATCCTTCTCTGGTGGTCTTATTTTTCTCGTACTAATGCATTCATTCATTCATTCATTTTCATTTTATTTTAGAGAGAAAGAAGCGTGAGCAGGGCGAGGGGGAAAGGGAAAGGGAAAGAATCTTGGGACTGAACATGGAGCCCAGTCCACGTGGGGCTCCATCTCTCAATCTCAACCCTGCATGGCCTGAGCTGAAACCAGAAGTCAGACACTTAACCAACTGTACCACCCCTCTGGTGCCCTGATTTTTATGGCTGCTGCTTTACATCATTTGGTTCTGATGGTCAATGGTGCTTATGCTTGTGGGTCCCAGAGGATTATAACCTACAGAGAAATAATTCTTTAACAATTCCCACCCCTACCCTCCTGACCACCCTGGGCACATCAAACGGCAAGAGACCCCAGAAGTTCAAGCTTTCTATGAAAGAGGCCTCCTAGCTTACGGTTACAGCTGTAGCCCCAGGGGCAGGCTTCTATTTTTTTTTAAGATTTTATTTATTTATTGAGAGAAAGAGAGAGAACATAAGCAGGGGGAGAGGCAGGCAGAAGGAGAGGGAGAAGCAGGCTTTCCACCAGATGAGGAGCCCTAGGTCCTGGGACGAAGGCAGATGCTCAACTGCCTGAGCCACACAGGTATTCCTAGAGCTGCAGCCCCAGGGGCAGGCTTCTAATTAAACATAGACTTAAGTATAAACCTTTCTCTTTGGAACACTGGTCACTTCAAGTCAGAAAATGGTAAACTAAAATTTAGGAGAGTTTGATCAGTGATTCTCTTTTAATTTTATTTAATATGTATAAAGGTGGAAGAATGTGTGGTCTCTGTATCTATACATCTAGAAAGCAGGAAGGGCATATTGTAGGATCTGGGGTATAGAGAAGGACAAAGATGACAGAAGAAAAAACTCATGAAAAATTTTTTACTTGATTGGGGAAGTCAGAATATAAACCTTTGTCAATTGATCAACTGATCAATTCATTGATATATGTGTTCATGTACAAACATAAAATCTGTATTCGTAAAGAAGGAGTATCTACAGACATGTAGTAATAGATAGTAATAGAAGACAAGACAGATCTCTCATTTTTAACTTTGCAGTTTAAATAAAAATAAAAATGCTGATTGAGTTAGTCTGGAATATAGTATCTACATTAGGCTTTATCCTAAATGTCTCATATTAAGAAGTCTGAGCTATTTTAATGTTTGATAGCAAAAGTTTTGAAAGATACATAACAAGTGCTTAGTGCATTTTACACACTCTCTTATTTAACCCTCAAAACTCTCATAAGAGATAAGTACTGCTATTATCCTCAGCATTTATTTATCAGAGGAAACTGAAGCTTGGAGAGGTTAAATGCCCAAGGTCACAGAGCTGGCAAGTGGTGCCCCTGGCCTCTCAGTTCCTTTTCTTCTCAGCTGCACCATGCTGCCCTAGTAGCATCAAACTTCTACTTTAACAACCAACAGCCTGATTCTATTCTGGTAAGCCTAATGTTTTCCTGTTTTTCAGGTTGAATAAGTTGTACTATGTATTTTCTAGGAAAAGAATAGTGGTTTTAGAGAAGAGGAGTACTTCTGCCTTCTGAGAAACCGCTCAGAAATTTTCCAGACCATGTCATGGAAACAGCTTAATCCCGGACCCAAGACATTTATGTGAGCCAGGATGGAGTGTTCTGTGAGAGGAAAGGGTCAAGCAAATATTTCATCTCTTAGATACAGTCATTGTCCTTTATGTATCCTTTGGCCTGAGAGAGCACAGAACAATAAGGTCAGCCAAACAGATGTGAGGGCAAAGCTCACCATGTGCTAGCTTTCTTCAGACACTATTAAGAACATCAAAGATAGCTTTGAAGTTCAAAAGAAAAAGTCAAAGACAGCCTGAGGGTCTATGAACCTGTGAAGAGTACTATTTCGTTGGCAAGAATGCTAGGTTTTGCAGGGAGGAATAAAGAGTATAAAGAGACAAGTTACTGAGAAAACTGAGCATCTTAGCTTCACTGGTCATTCCACAAAATGGTAAATTCCATGAAGACAGCCAATTTTTTGCTATACCTAATGCCTAGTTCAGAGCACATAGTATATAGACAATAATTCATCCATATATTCAATTATATTTACTAATACAGACTGATTGAATGAGTGAACAGAACGTGCTTCTGTTCTAAGTGCTAGTGATGTAGAAGTGGAGGAACCAAATTCCCTGCTCATGAAATTGATGGATCAATGTAAATATACATTATGTTAGGTGGTGTAAGTCCTAATAAGAAAATTAAAACAGAGCAAGAGGAAAGAGAATAAAGATAACAGACTGAGGAGCCAGAGAGAGATAAAGGTGTGATCAATAAAGATGTTTCTACTAAGGGTTATTTAAGCAGAGTTCTAAAGGAATAGAAGGAGTGACCATGCAGATATGGAACAACAATCTAACATAATCAAATAATTTTAACTTCATAATCCCAAAGTCTCCAATTCCTACTTGCTTGAGTATAGGATGTCCAGAGTCTCCCTTCTGGAAATATATAGGAATCACCATATTCACTGTCACATGTTCTTGAATCAAGACCTGGTAACTGGTTTAAAAGCCTGCTCCATACAGGTAACTACATAGTATTGGTTTTGATATCAATGAGTGAGTACATTTCCTTTTCCACTTGCTGTTCATTTTCTGGTAACTGGTTTAAAAGCCTGCTCCATACAGGTAACTAAATAGTATTGGTTTTGATATCAATGAGTGAGTACATTTCCTTTTCCGCTTGCTGTTCATTTTCCTAAAAGTAATAAGAGACTATTTCTCATTTCTTTCACCTAAGGAATTTTTTATGATATTGCATATAATTGAAAAGAAATTTGAACTTTCTATTTCAATTTGAACTGTTTAAATCTGTCCTAATGGAGTACTAGACAAGTTTCAAGTCATGTATTTATTCATGTGGATGATTCAGATTTTGGACAATGCATATAGGCTGCTATTGACTAGACATTTAATTATGTACTGATTTTTTAAGTCATAATTTATTCTATTTTTTCAGTGTTCCAAAATTAATTTTTTATGATAACCCCACATGGAACCCCAGTGCTCCATGCATTATGTGCCCTCCTTAATACTCACCACCAGGCTCAACCATCCCCCCCTCCTTCCAAGACCCTCAGTTTGTTTCTCAGAGTCCAAAGTCTCTCATGCTTCATCTTCCTCTCTGATTTATCCCAGTTCACATTTCCTTTCCTTCTCCTACTGTCCTCCATGTTACTCCTGATGCTCCACAGGTAAGGGAAACCATATGGTACTTGACTTTCTCTGCTCGGCTTATTTAACTCAGTATAATCTCCTCTACTCTCATCCATGTTGCTACACAAGTTGGGTATTCATCCTTTCTGATGGAGGCGTAATATTCCATTGTATATATGGGCCATGTCTTCTTTATCCATTCATCTGTTGAAGGGCGCCTTGGCTCTTTCCACAATTTGGCAATTGTAGCCATTGCTGCTATGAACATTGGGGTGCATATGGCCCTTCTTTTCACTACATCTGTATCTTTGGAGTAAATGCCCAGTAGTGCAATTGCAGGGTCATAGGGTAGCTCTACTTTTAATTTTTTAGGAATCTCCACACTGTTTTCCAAAGTGGCTGCACCAACTTGCATTCCCACCAACAGGATAAGAGGGTTCCCCTTTCTCTACATCCTCTCCCAACACTTGTTTCCTGTCTTGTTAATTTTGGCCATTCTAACTGGTGTAAGGTGGTATCTCAATGTGGTTTTGAAATTTGATTTGAATTTCTCTGATGACTAATAATGATGAACATTTTTTCATGTGTCTGTTAGCCATTTTATGTCTTTTATAGAGAAGTCTTCTGCCCATTTTTTTAAAGATTTTATTTCTTTATTTGACAGAGAGAAACACAGCTAGAGAAGGAACACAAGCAGGGGGAGTGAGAGAGGGAGAAGCAGGCTTCCCGCCGAGCAGGGAGCCAAATGCGGGGCTTGAGCCCAGGACTCTGGGATCATGCCCTGAACCGAAGGCAGACGCTTAACCACTGAGCGTCTTCTGTCCATTTTTTGATGTGGTCATCTTTTTTATGGCTGTTGAATTTGAGTTCTTTATAGATCTTGGATAGCGGTCCTTTGTCTATAGTGTCATTTGCAAATATCTTCTTCCATTCTGTGGGTTGTCTCTTTGTTTTGTTGAGTATTTCCTTTGCTGTGCAGAAGCTTTTTATTTTGATGAAGTCCCAAAAGTTCATTTTCACTTTTGTTTTCTTTGCCTTTGGAGATGTGTCTTGAAAGAAGTTGCTGTGGCCAATGTCAAAGAGGTTACTGCCTATGTTCTCCTCTAGGATTTTGATAGATTCCTGCCTCACATTGAGGTGTCTTTCATCCATTTCGAGTTTATCTTTGCATATGGTGTAAGAGAATGATAGAGTCTCATTCTTCTATATGTAGCTGTCCGATTTTCCCATATGTGCTGATTTTTGACACAACTTCACTCTAAGGGTCAGAAGCACAATGCCCTAGGACATGAAATTATTAGCAATAGTAATATTTGGAGTCATCACAGGAACGGCCAACCTGGAGAATCAAGCAGTCATGTTCTATATAACTTTTCCAAAAACAATGCATTCACGGGTGGATCAATCTTTATTTGATCTAAATCGAGCAAATATTTATTTAGCACTTAGCTTATGCAAGACCTTATGCTAACTGCCTAACGGTTCATAATTTTAAAGAAAGAAACATTTGCTCTCATTCTGGCTGCTGCTTCTGTCCTTTCACAGAGCTTACTCATGCCATGGATTTTATAAATGTGATGCAAATGTGTTGTTTGAATTATATAAAGTTTCATTAAAATATAAGAATGTTGTGGTGCCTAGGTGGCTCAGTGGTTAAATAAGCCTCTGCCTTCAGCTCAGGTCATCATCTTGCAGTACCAGGATCGAGCCCCTCGGTAGGAAACCTGCTTCTCCCTCTCTCACTCCCCCTGGCTGTGTTTCTGTCAAATAAATAAAATCCTAAAAAATATACATATAAGAATGTTGTCTAGTGACAATTAACCTTTAATAGACTAATTCTCAGTTCTCTTCTTTACTCTAATGTTAAATGTTTCCACATTATACTTGACCAAAATTCTATATTCAATTGCTTTTCCCCTCAAGTGGCATGTTTTTTAGATACATTTAGCTATGAGAATGTATAAAATTTGGTCTATAAATTGACTAACACACAAGATATCTTCTTTCATTTACTTAAATATTCAAGAAAGACTGTTTATCTAGGAAGAATTTACTAGAATTTATTTGATAGGTACATGATATCAACAGCTCATCTCAATATTTCTCATCTTCACATGATAAGGAGATGAGAAAATTTAAATGTAAGACTCCAGTTCCAATAGTGAGAAGATATGGCTCCCAGGCATGCCTCATTTGTGGAAAGGTATGTGAGAGATTGCAGGGACACTGATAATGTTTCACAGCATGATGATAAAGAATTGGTTTCTATTAACAAGAAAGTTTAAGGTACAACAGATAACACCAATGTATTTCATAATTACTCAGTGGCTCAGCCTTATGCATGGGTCATTCCAGATGGTCAAAACCTTGTGTCTGCACTGTGAGATGCAAGGTCCTATAGTAGGCTACTATGATAGCTAGATTCATTTATAAAAACATTTAAGCTGATCATAAATCCAGAAACATTGGATCCAGAAGTTATTTCGGAATGGTCATTATTTTGATATCTTTTCCTTATAAACTGTAGCTAAAATATTTATCATGGCACTTTTTGAATTCTCTCAACAATAACAAAAAATGTGCACACTGGCTACAGAGTAAAAATTCTCTAGCACACCAATATATGACTCTCACCTTTCTTTTTTTAAGATTTTGTTTGTTTATTTCAGATAGAGAGAGAGAAAGAGAGAGAGGGCATGAGTAGGGAAAGGGGCAGAGGAAGAGGGAGAGGGAGAGGCAGTCTCTCCACTGAGCAGGGAACCTAATGCAGGGCTCTATCCCAGGACCCTGGAATCATGACCTGAGCCAAAGGCAGATGCTTAACTAGCTGAGTCACCCAGGCACCCTGGACTCTCAACTTCAAGCATTACACAAAAATGATATACACAAGCTTTTGAATGTGCAGATGATACTTCTAAACTGGCATCAGCAGGAAATAGGTTTTGACCTATTATTACTTATTCACATTAAGATGCTTCATAATCTTTTACTCATCCATTCTGAGGAACCAATGTAAGATAGTTGTTAATTAGGAAAACAAAAAATTATACATATTCCTATGAGCCAAGTCTCCTCTTACAGGCTCCAGCAGAACACTGTTGGTAGGCTGTGAAAACATATTTAAGGAGATGAATTTATTAGCAGATGTCTATATTGACTGTCTAGTGTGAAGATCTTAAAAAAAGAAAAAATTGCATTCTGCTAACAGACTGAGATTTAAATCTCAGCTGTAGTATTTATTATCTGTGTGCTTTTATATAAACTATTCTAGGTTCTGTTTTATCTGTAAGTTGAGTTTATGGGATTTATCTCATATTGTGGTTGAAATTAAGTGACTTGAACATAGAGCCCAAGAGAGTAAACCCTCAATAAGTGTTAGTTTCCACATTCCACTAAAGATCTACTTGTTATAATATTTCTAAAAATAGTTAACTCTGACCTCTCTGTCAAACCAACAAGGAGTAAAAGGATATGGATTTACCTTCCTATCTAAAACAACCTGGAAAATGACAAAATATATGAAACAACAAGACTTATATAATAAAGGTCAATGACTTTAAGAAAAATGAAATAAGCAAAGTGAGCCCTGTAATTACTACAGCTTACTACTTTGAAGACTATTTCCTGGCCACAACACAGAAAAGGAAACACAGGCAGAGTCTGGCAATCTCCCTAAAGTAAGGAGACAGAACTAGGAATCTGGTGAAGTCAAGATGGCTCCAGTTGCCAGAGCATAATTCAGGTGAGGAGAGTGCTGCACAAACAGGATTCTGAAGAACGACAGAAAGTCCATGTCAAGTATTCAGTTGAGTACTGATTAAATATGGGTAGTACAAAGGAACTACCCACACTGGATAAAGATCCAGTAAAAACCATTAGAGGAAAAATGTATGAAGTGCACAAAGGGACAGGAATAGTGCCTAATCCCAATAGCCAAGATGGAAAACTTTCTAATTTATGGGGAATGAATTAGAACACTAATAACAATTTTACATTAATAGTAGAGAAAATAAAATAATTAACCTTAGATTAAACACTGCTTTGATCCATCTTAACAAAATTTAAAGGAACAGTCCAAAAGGCTTATCTATTTCCAAGTAACCTAACCATGTCCCAGAACAAAGCTCAATAACTATGTGAACAAAAAAATATCCAGCACCCAACAAGACAAATTACACAATGTCTATCATACAACCAAAAATTATAGGGCACATTGAGGAGGAAAATAAAATGTATAATGAGAAGAAAAATCAATCAAAACTGACGAAAAGACACAGGTAATAGAACTAGTAGACAGGGCATTAAATCAGTAATTATAGTTACCTTTCATATGTTCAAAAAGTTAGCAGAAAAACTGAACATATCAAATAAAGACATAGACCATAAAAAAAGACAAAACCTGAAATTTCAGAGATGAAATCTCTATTAATATAAACAACATTCTGGGCAAGATTAAGAGCACATAAATTCAAGTATCCAAATATATATACATATACATATATATATATATATATATATATATTCCTCAATAGAGTGGGGGGAAATATTTGGGGAAAAAAATGGTCAAAATTTTTTCTGAATTTAATATAAACTATAGGTATGCAGATTTAAGTACCTCAACAAACTTCTAGGATAATAGCAAGAAGAAAATTATACCCAAAAAAATCATAATAAAATTCCTTAAAGACAAGTTAAAGAGAAAAATCTTAAAAATTTTAAAATCTTAAAAGTCACAGAAGGAGAAGGGAATTACATGGTACATACAAGGGAACAAAAATAAAAGCAACAGAAGATTTATGATTGAAACCATGGAAGTACTAGGAAGTGGTGGAGCCACATTTTCAAAGTACTGAGAGGAAAAAAAGTTGTCAACATAGAATTTTTCACCCAATGAAAATATCTTTTGAAACAAAGATTAAATAAATGCTTTTTTTATATATATAAAAGAAAATAATAACAATCTGACAATATAACTACAAATACATTAAAGGAAATCCTTTAAGCAGAATAAAATAATATCTGGTAAAAACTTGGACCTGCAAAAAAGAATAAAGAGCATCAGACTTGGTAACTACCTTGAAATATAAAGAACTTTTTTCTTATTATTTCAATCTCTTTAAAAGTTAATTAACAGATTGAAATAAAAATATCAATAATGCATCATAGAGTTTATAACCTATATAGAAATAAAATGTATGATAACATTAGCACAAACACAGAGAGGAGAAATTTTAGAAACTTATAATGTACTTGAAGTTAATGCCTGAAGTTAGGCTGATAAAGATGTATACCATAAACCTTACTTACAAGCATATTAATGTAAAAAGTTATAGTTAATATGCCAACAAAGCAGAAGAAACTGAATCATACAAAAATATTCAACTCAAAACTATGTGAAAGAGAGAAAATGCAATAAAGAACACATGAGACAAATAGAAAATAAATGGCAAGATGACAGATTAAAATAATCACATGAAATATGAAGGGTCTGAACACATCAATTAAAGGCAGAACTTATTAGTAAAACAGACCCAACAATACGGTTGAGTATGAGAATTACAAATAAGTTAAATGAAATGTAAAGGAAAATGATATAATGGGAATCAAAAGAAAGTTGTAGCAGTTACATTAACATGGGAGCAAACAATATTACCACCAGAAAGAGAGACATTTCTTGATAAAGGGGTCAATTCATCAACAGGGCATCAGAATCCCAAACATTTAGATACGTTATATCAGACTTCTAAAACATGTGAAGCAAAATGGTTAGAACTCCAAGGAGAAATAAATAAATCTACAACTACAGCCTGATATCATTTATCAGCTCTAATAGTTTTTTTGTGGGTTACTTAGGTAGCTGGCCAATTGATTTTTGACAAATGTGTAAAGGCAATCTAGTGTAAAGGGGAGACTTTTCAGTAAATGATGCTGGAATAATTGAATATGCAGTGCCCATTCCTCACACAATATACAAAAAACCAAAAGCACACTCCATAAAAGAAAAAGTTGATAAATGACACTTCATCAAAATTAAGAACTTTTACTCTTTGAAAGACATTGTGTTAAATGGTCACCAGATACCCAAAATGGCGGTTGTGAGGCTAACTAAGGCATCTGACCCTAGGTGAGCCCACCAATATAAACATTTCCCAGAATTCAGAGCTGGAAAGCACCCAACTGGCCCTGACTGATTACAAAGGAATAATAAATCACCCCACTGCGCGATTGTGCATAAGCAGCTACTCCCGCTTCTGTAAAAGAATAAGCTTACTGCTGTCGCTTTGCTATTGAATGGAGATGTGTCCACCTGGATATGTTCTGTTCCTTTGGAGACATGTCCACCTGGATATATTCTATTCCTTTGGAGATATACCCACCAAGATATTTCTGCTCCTTTGGAGACATGTCCACCTGGATATGTTTTGTTTCTTTGGAGACATAGCCAGCAGGGTTTGTTTCTTTTCTTTGGAAACATGCCCACCAGGGCAGGTTTCATCTCTTCAAAAACCCAGACCACCCTAGGGTTGGGGCCCTCGCAGAGACCAGACTTTAGTGAGTGGTCGCTGGCCAGGTATAATAAACCTCTCATTTAACCCCTAATGGTGTTGGCAGTGACTCACTGAGCACGCCCTGGTGGGGTGTAACATTTGGGGGGCTCATCCAGGATCCAGCACTCAGTTCTCACCACTAGTTCCCATCGGCCTTGGGAGTTTGAGAGGCAGTGGGTGTACAGGAGCCAACCCTCCTGGGTGGCCGATGAAGTTCTCTCACTTTGGCCGGGGGGATCCGTGGTAAGGCCCTCAGCTTTGGGCAGACTCACAACGCCACAGATCCTGAGAGGCACCTGATTCACCTTTGGAGGTAAGTCTGCAGTAGTGTGCACACATCTGTATGGGCCAATAGGAGGCTGGAGGCAGTGTTAACTCCTAGGCCTAGGGTCCCAGTGAGACATCTCTGGGCAGACCAGTCTGCTGTCTGTCTCTGGGCCCACCGGCCTGTCTCTGCCTCTGGGCCCACCAGTCTGTTTTATTTATTCTCTGTCTCTTTGTCTCAGTTTCTATTATGTGTTGTCCATACTTAGAATAATGGGACAGCAATGTTCCAACTTTTCCACATTAACCTCCCTTGAACTCATCCTTTGTTATTTTAAAGATTTTCAGGATGAAGCCTGGAACTCTGGGGACCAGGTCCACAAAAGGAAACTAACCATGTTTTGTTCCCTAGAATGGCCAACCTTTAAAGTTGGATGACCCCCTGAAGGGACCTTCAACCTGGTGGCAACACTAAGAGTTCAGAACATCATTTTTGGAACTCCAGGCCACCCAGATCAGATCCCATACATCATGGCCTGGAGGCTCCTGGCTGAAGATAAGGCACCTTGGATAAAAAGGGCCCTGACATGGGGCTCCTCACCCTCCAACTCCTCCTCCATTCTTGTTTCTAAGGTAGTTCCTAACAAAAGACCCCCAGTCCTACAGAACCCTCCAGAAGATGTAGACATGCCCTCACCTTATTATACAAGCCCAAGGCAAGATGCTAGATGGCCTCTTAGCCTACACACGGAGTGGTTCCTTTTACCAGCCTGTGCACTCACTGGTTCATCGGTTAGCCCCGCCTGTGTTGTATCCCCCTCCCCCTAACCAGCCTACAAGCCCGGACTCTTCTTCCTGGGCCATGGCCCTAGAGGAAGACCCAGCCCTGGACCCCATTCTGCTAATCCTTCCCTTGAGACAGGCTCCAACTTTGGGGGGTGGAGGCCAGAGAATGGACCCCCGACCCTTCGTGGTATATGTCCCATTCTCCATCAGTGATCTATATAATTGGAAAAACCAAAATCCTTCCTTTTCTGAAAAACTTCAGAGTTTGATCTCCCTGTTGGAGACCTTGTTCTTTACCCATCAGCCCACCTGGGATGACTGTCACGAACTCCTCCAAACCCTCTTTACCTCCAAAGTAAAGGAAACTCGTTTTAGGACCTGACAGGAGACCTGAAGAAATCACCCACCTGGAACAAGTCTTCCCCCACTGAGAGGCCAAGCTGGGACCCTAACACTGAGCATGGTAGGGAGTCTCTCACCACCTATCGCCAGACTCTGTTGGGGGGTCTCCAGGCAGCTGCAAGGCTGCCCACAAATTTATCTAAGGTGAGTGAGGTTACTCAGGGCCCAGATGAATCACGCACTGCTTTTCTGGAGAGGCTGCTGGAAGCCTATCGAACGTACACACCCATAGATCCTGAAGCCCCAGAAAATCAGGGGGCCTTAAATATTGCCTTTGTTTCTCAGTCCACCCCCAATATTAAAAAAAAAAAAATTTACAAAGAATCGAGGATTTCAAGGGGAAACTGTTAACGGAGTTGATAGAGGTTCCACAGAAAGTTTGTAACAACCAAGACAGTCCGGAAGACAGGCAGGCTAAAAAACAAAACAACACAAAACACAAAACAAAACAAAAAACAAAACAAAACACAAAACAAAACAAAACACACAAAACAAAACACACAAAACAAAACAAAAAACACAAAACAAAACACAAAACACAAAACACAAAACACAAAACACAACACACAACACACAACACACAACACACAACACACAACACACAACACACAACACACAAAACACGGCCAAGTTATAGTCGCAGCCCTTGAACAGGCAGGACCTAAAAAAGGAAGCTCGGGACTCAGTAGGAAGGGGGAGAGCACAGAAAGAAGACCCTCTTAGGAAATGACCAATGTGCCTACTGCAAAGAGACTGGACACTGGAAAAGCGAATACCCCAATAAAAAGCCTAAAGTGGCACCATGCTCCAACTGGGGACTGACTGACAAGGCTGGGGTTCTGCCACTAGCCCCCTGGAGCCCAGAGTAAAACTGATGGTAGGGGGCAAGCCTATGGAATTTTTAGTAGACACTGGGGCCACATACTCAGTCCTCCAGCAAGTGAATGGCCCCCTAAATAACAAAAAGAGTTTCATTCAAGGAGCAACTGGGACACAGCTCTGTTCCTGGAGCACAGAACGAACAGTGAACTTAGGAAAGGGAACTGTCACTCACTTGTTCCTAGTCATACCTGAATGTCCATACCACTTCTGGGAAGGGACTTGCTCCATAAACTTCTGGCCAACATAAACTTTTGAGGAAGCTTCGTTAATATAAATCTTAAAAGCCCCAGCGAACCCAGCAAAATTCTCCTTACCCTTTCCTTGGGGGAAGAATACCTGGTTTTAGGGGAGAGACCACAATCGTCAAATCCTAACCTCCTTTCCCAGCTGCAAGTTGAATACCCTGGCATATGGGCAGAAAATAATTCCCTAGGGCTGGCAAAACACCAACCGCCGACAATAGTCCAACTGAAAAGCCAGGCTGTTCCAGTCCGGGTAAAACAATACCCGATACCATTAGAAGCCCACAAAGGAATTGAAAACCACATTAAACGCCTCCAACAAGCTGGGATCCTACCTAGTCCCTTGTCACTCACTTTGGAACACTTCACTACTCTCGGTCAAAAAGTCAGGGGCAGGGGATTACAGACAGGTACAAGACTTAAAGAGAAGTCAACAAGCCCACTTAGGAGGGTGTAGGGTAGCATCCCTCACCCCTACACCCTCCTAAGTGGGCTCCCACATAAAAGATATATGTATACAGTGCTGGATCTAAAAGATGCCTTCTTTAGCATTCCACTGGCTAAAGTGAGCCACCCCCTGTTTGCCTTTGAATGGACTGACCCTGAAAAGGGAGAGAGTGGCCAGCTAACCTGGACATGACTCTCCCAGGGGTTCAAACCCCCACACACACCCTGTTGAACAAGGCACTTCTTCGAGACCTCCAAGACTTCCAACATGAAAACCTGGATGTAACCCTCCTCCAATATGTGGATGACCTCCTATTGGCTGCAAGTTCTGAGAATGACTGCCCCTGAGCCACTAAACATTTGCTGGGCATGTTGCAGGCACTGGGCTACTGAGTTTCAGCAAAGAAGGTGCAACTGTGTACCCCCTGGGCAGCCTACTTTGGATACTTTCTCCAACAAGGTAAAAGGATCCTATCTGAACAGCGCATGCAGGCCATCACCCACATCCTGGGCCCCAGAAATAAGAGACAGGTCTGTGAATTCCTGGGGGCTGTGCGGTACTGCTGCTTATGGATCCCAAGGTTTGCTGAGATCATTAAACTCCTATATGCAATCACAAAAGGACCTGAAAAAGACTTCAATTGGACTCAGGGGGGAGAACAAGCCTTCCAGGCCCTCAAATATGCCTTGATGTCAGCCCCAGCCCTGGCCCTCCCTGACATAAGAAAACCATTCCATCTATTCATGGACGAAAGACAAGGGGTTGCCCGGGGTGTCCTGACTCAGAGACTGGGTCCATGGAACAGACCAGTAGCCTATCTGTCAAAAAAAACTAGACCCAGTGGCAGCAGGATGGCCCTCTTGCTTGAGAGCTATTGCTGCCACTGCCCTGCTCACCGCAGATTCTGACAAGTTGACCCTGGTCCAAGATCTGCTCATCACAGCCCCACGCACGGTAGAGGCCCTTCTGCAGGGAGCCCCTGAAAGATGGTTGTCCAATGCCCGAATAACCCTCTACCAGGCGTTGCTCCTGGATCAGCCCCGCATTAAGTTCCAACAGACGACAGCACTCAACCCAGGCACCTTGCTGCCTGAAGCAGACTTAACAAAACCCCAACACGACTGCTTAGAAGTGGTCAGCACTCTTCAAGGGCTGTGAGAAGACCTGACTGATGTCCCTTGGCCAGATCCTGACCTACTCCTCTTCTCAGACAGCAGTAGCTTCGTACGCAACAGTGTCAGAGTATGCAGGGGCAGCGGCAGTGACACTACAAGAGACCCTATGGGCAGAACCTTTACCCCCAGGGACCTCAACCCAAAAGGCTGAATTAATTGCCCTCACAAAAGCCCTAAATCTCGGTACCAAGCAGACTGTAAATATCTATATGGACAGCCGGTATGCATTTGCCACCACCCATGTCCATGGGGCTATTTACAGAGAAAGGGGGTTACTCACAGCCGAGGGCAAGGATATCAAAAATTAAACTGAGATCCTAGGTCTCCTTGCAGCCATCTGGGCCCCAGAAAAGGAGGCTATAATCCATTGCCCTGGTCATCAAAAGGGACACTCTAAAGAAGCAGTAGGTAACCGGCTGGCAGATCAGGCAGCTAAAGAGGCTGCCCTCCAAGGAGCCATTTGCCTGCTGACACTCCCTCCTCTGGTGCTGCCCAAACCTCCTGCCTATTCCGAGGATGACCTCCAGACAATCCAGAAAACAGAGACCACCAAGGACCTCCACAGATAGATAAGGCTCCAGGACGGTAGAGTCTTCCTTCCATGAGCCCTGGTCAACAACTTCTACAGCAACTTCATAAAGGAACTCATCTGGGAAAAACCAAACTGACTAGTCAGAAAAGAAATCTTCCTCCCCCACTTAGATCAAATCACCCAAGATATCATTCAAGGGTGTGTAACCTGTCAGCAGACTAACAGCACGAAGGTCAGTATAAACTACCCAGACACCCAAGACCATGGAATGAACCCCGGCAGACACTGGGAAATAGATTCTACAGAAATCAAGCCAGGTCAGTCTGGTTATAAATACCTCCTAATTTTGGTAGACACATTCTCAGGATGGGTAGAAGCATTTCCTACCAAAACTGAAACTGCACAGGTAACTGTCAAAAAAATTTAAAATGACATTATCCCACAATACAGGCTACCCATTTCTGTGGGATCTGATAATGGCCCGCCTTTATATTTAAAATTACTGAAGGAATTGCTAAATCACTGGGGATCAATTGGAACGTACATTGTGCATATCACCCCCAGAGCTCAGGCCAGGTAGAAAGAACAAATCGGACCTTAAAGAAGACCCTAATAAATTACCCATAGAGACCGGCGAGGGGTGGGTGACACTCTTTCCCTTTGCCCTTCTTAGGGCACAATGTACACCAAACATAAGGGATTTAACTCCATTTGAGATTTTACTTGGCAGACCACCACCACTGCTTCCCATATCAGAAACCTCTAATAATAACCTGCTGCAGTTATTACAGTCTCTTCAAAAATTCAAATAAAATAATAAAGACGGTTCGTGCAGCCATCCAAGGACCTGTTCCTGCAGAGTCCCACCCCTTCCAGCCCCACAAGACATATGGATCAAGTATGGATCAAGAGACATGGATCAAGAGACATAAGGTTGAAGTGAAGGGCCCTCACGTGGTGATCTTGACTACCCCCCAGGGCAATAAAGGTCCACGGCATCCGTTCCTGGATACACCACTCGCAGGTGAAAAAGATTGCTGCCTCTCCAGAAGACGGGACACCATCACAGCCTGAGACATAGAAAGTTGCCAGACCCAACGCTGGAAAAGACCGACTAAAGATAAGACTTTGTTTAAAGATTCGTTTATGCACCAAGGAGCAAGTGAGGCATTTAAGATTCAGGGGCTGGGCCTAAAGCGCTAGAGACACACAGATAAAGACCAGAACCCTCCCTTCACTTAACTCTACCTTCAGGTCATTAACTCCTCAACTAGTGGCAGCTGCCCCAGCCCAGACCTATTGAATTACAAACTCTGAAAGCAGGGCCCAGCCTGTGGTTTAATTCACCCCACCGGATGAACCCTCGGATGAACCCTCAACTTCGCTAATCACAGGCTAAAACAACCTTTTTCGAGGGCATAAAAGGTGGCAGACGCTATGTCAAGCATTCAACAGGTACGCCTCCTTGACAGGACTAATTAACTACAGGCTTTAAGCTTAGACTGATCTGAAAGTGCAAGAGCTCAGTCACTATGTAAACATCCCTCAGGCCAAGAAGCTCAGGACCCACTAGTGACTGGCGGCTTTCACTGCCTCTTCCCCAGTCCCTGGACCTCTGTCAGCACAGCCAGCTTAGAATTCGGGAAGCACCGCCAAGGTTTTAAGTGGGAAAACTCTGAATCTGGGACGTTCATAAAACGCATCAGTCCCAAATCCCCCTTGCACCCAAGTCCTTGAAGAGGTGTCCTGTGTGCCTGGAACCAAAACCAAAGTTTAAGGTTTTACTTTAACACGATAAAAAGCAGAGCCCTGAGAAAGAAGACGCAAGAGACACAGGGTTCATGGACGGAGGGCAGATGAATGGTGCCCCTCCAGGCAGGTAGTGTGCCCTGCACCCACTCAGGAAGACCCAAACCCGAATTTGTAGACGCAAAACTGCAAGGGCCACTCACCTCAGAGCTGGTGAGGAGAAGTCCGAGACTGGAGGAAAGGCTGCGGTCAAGACGCCCCACCCGGGTTCTAATCCTTCAAGGCAGGTCCATTGGCCAAAGCTGGGGGTGGAGCAATGAGCAAAGTAAAATGCGCAGACGCAGTTTTAAGTAGAGCAGGACCAGCACCCCTCTCCGTTTGGATTCGCCCATCCCGTCTCCAGGGCAGCACACAGAATGCCCGGAAGAAGTGCAGGGCGCTCATTAGCTGAGCAATCTGAGTTCTTATTGGCTAGGGCCTGGAAGTGGGGGTCGTGGCAAAGTATTTGGCAACCTATTTGCTTGTAGGGCTTGCTATGAAATACCTTGTTTCTTCCACCTGAGAAAATAGACCATATCCTTCATCTCCAGGTGATTGCTTATGGTTTTAAAATTCTACCTCCCGAAATGCCAGCCACGAGACTCCTTAACACCAGTTCCCCTCTTCCTTCCATCAAGTTAGGCCTGTGGTTCTTCAACTTTAGCATTGGAATCCCCTGGAACGCTTGTTGAAAGACATTCCTGAGCCCCACACACAGAACGTCTGATTCTGTGCCTCTGGATGACGCCCAAAATTTTGCATTTCTCTCAAATTTTACTCGGTGATGTGGATGTTGCTGATCAGGAACCACGCTTTGCAAAGCTGTATGCAGAGGAGCTGTGCATCTCTCATCTCAGGTGAATCACAGCTATTCTTTGACTTCTAACCCTTCCTACCTTCTCAGGAATCTTTCTCAGTGGCTTCCGCGTTCAGGATAGAACTTGGAAATACTTTCTAAATGACATGAGCTAAAGGCTGAAAGCAGTGGGGAATGAAGAATGCCTTCCGAACCCTGAGGCTTTTTCTGCCCAGAATAATGGCAGCAGCCAGTGTTCTAATCTTTGCTGAAAAAAATTGACAGGGTTCCTTGTTAGGGAAAGAGATTTGCCAAATAACTGGCAGAAGAAGGTCTCCCAATAAAAGAGCTTTCTTAGTGCCTTATTTCTTTAAACAAAGTTCAATGACCAGTAACTCCCTGCTGAGGATCCGATTTATTCTATGCTAACTGCTGTTTACAAATTCGCCAATGCAACCAGGCCCAATTTAACTAATGATTGCTCGTTCTGCTTAGATCCCCGCCCTCCCTACTATGTAGGGATTGGGGTCAAATCTTCTATAGGAACTAATATCACCCAAGGCTCAGGGCCTATGTCCATGGTGTCCTAGGTCATCCTTCTCTGACTCTGGGAGATCCAGGGACAGGGCTCCTGCATACACTCCCCAACCTATACTCTGAGCCAGTCACCCTACCGAGCTTCCTGAAAATCAGTGCTTACTATCACTGGAGACCAGAACCTCGAAGACCCCGATTCTGTCCTCATAGCCCTAGCAACTATATGGTTTGCCTGCACCTTAGGAATCACTCCTTGTGTCACCTGCCAACTTATCTAGAAGGCCAACCCTCCCAAATTATGTATATTAGTATACATAGTTCCCCAGGTTTATTATTTATGGGGGAACTGAGGGAAGGGAACACCTGAATCTCGCCCAGCCTGCCAGAGCCAAATGAGCAGTTCCAATTTTAGTGCCCCTCCTTATTGGGCTTGGAATAGCTGGCTCCATCACTGTAGGCACAGCCTCTTTAATAGTGGCAGATTTAAGCCAACAGGTAGATAAAGATCTGGGACTTTTAGGAAGTTCTATATCCAGGCTTGAACAACAAGTCAACTCTTTTGCCGAGATTGTCTTACAAAATAGATGGGGCCTCGACTTGCTCTTCCTTAAACAAGGAGGCCTCTGTATGGTTCTAGGAGAAACTTGTCTCTATGCTAACCACTCCGGAGTCATTAGGAACACCCTGGCTCTAGTCCAGAATAATCTCAAACAAAGAGAACTACAAAGGCAGGCCTCTAACGATTGGTTTCAATCTCTGCTCTCCTGGTCCCCTTGGCTCACGACTTTAATATTTGCAATAGCAGGCCCATTGCTGTTGCTATTATTGGGAATAATACTGGGACCATGCATAGTTCGAGGCATCCTAAACTATGTCAAAGACAGAATCTGTGCAATCAAAATTATGGTACTTATTGCCCAATACAACCCTTTGGCCATGGAAAAGTCAATGATTTAACTCAAGGTACAACTCAAGGGGGAAATGTTAAATGGTCACCAGATACCTAAAATGGCGGTTGCGAGGCTAACTAAGACATCTGACCCTAGGTGAGCCCACCAATATAAACATTTCCCAGAATTCAGAGCTGGAAAGCACCCAAATGGCCCTAACTGATTACAAAGGAATAATAAATCACCCCACTGTGCGATTGTGCATAAGCAGCTACTCCCACTTCTGTAAAAGAATAAGCTTACTGCTGTCGCTTTGCTATTGAATGGAGATGTGTCCACCTGGATATGTTCTGTTCCTTTGGAGACATGTCCACCTGGATATATTCTATTCCTTTGGAGATGTACCCACCAAGATATTTCTGTTCCTTTGAAGATATGTCCACCTGGATATGTTTTGTTTCTTTGGAGACATAGCCAGCAGGGTTTGTTTCGTTTCTTTGGAAACATGCCCACCAGGGCAGGTTTCATCTCTTTAAAAACCCAGACCACCCTAGGGTTGGGGCCCTCGCAGAGACCAGACTTTAGTGAGTGGTTGCTGGCCATCTATAATAAACCTCTCATTGTTTAACCCTTAATGGTGTCGGCGGTGATTCACTGAGTGCACCCCATAACAATTGTTAAGAGAATGAAAAGATAAGTTGTAGACTGGATGAAATATCTTCAGATCACATATCTGATAAGGAAATTGTATCCCAAATATATAAGAAACTCTTTCATCTCAATAGTAAGAAAACAAGCAACCCAATGCTTTTTAAAATGGGCAAAATATTTGAATAGACATTCATCAAAGATCTGTAAGTGACAAATAAATGCATGAAAAAATGCTCAAAGTCATGAGCCATTAAGGAATGTAAATTTTAAAAAATGAGATACCATTACACACCTATGCAAATGGCTAAAATTAACAAGCCTGCCAAGTATTCACAAAAAACTAGAAGTCTTATATCCTGCTTCTGGGACTATACCATGGTTCAGTGACTTTGAAAAACGGTCCAAAAGTTAAATACACACCAACTGTGTAATCAGCTATTCCATTTCTATGAATTTACTTAAGAGAAAGATAAGTATATGTCTATACAAAAGATTGCATCCAAATATGCATAGCAGCCTTATTGTAATAGCCAAACACTAGAAATAATCTAAATATTCATTAACAGGTTAATGGATTAACAAATAGTGGTATATCCATAAAACTGAATATATTCAGCAACAGAAAAGAATAAACTACACATGCAATGCCATGGATTAATCTCAAAATATTTATGTTAGGTAAAAGAGGCCAGAATAGAGTATACATTGTTTGTTAGTCAGTTTGAATAGCTATAACAAGTTTTTCTTTTTCTTTCTTTCTTTCTTTCTTATTTTCTTTCTTTCTCTTTCTCTCTCTCTCCCTTTTTTCTTTCTCTCTTTTTCTTTTCTACTCAGACTTTTTCCAGTACATCCTCTTTTCCTTCATTTGCTTCTTTTTGCACTATAGAACATGAGTTCTGCCCAGACCGTACAACTTAAATTAGAGAAATAAATATCTCAGGCATAAGATGGAGGAAATATGGTAGAAAGGATAGGAAAGAATGTGGAATAAATAATAGCACTTCATCACCTACACAAAGCCTTAGCACCCTCTACAGTATCTTTCAAGACTCTTAATATTAGTTAAATATAACATTTTAACCCTTTATCAGTAGCAGAGTCCATTAACATTAACATAGCTTCTTTAAATTCTTGTCTTCAGGTACACTTATATTATTGACAATTCCTCTTTTCTCTAGTTCTGTAAGTACAAAGTATGCTATTATATGTTGTGTCAAAAATAGAAATATTCTTTCTGAACTAGTGTACACCAATTCTTTTTTTTTAAGATTTTTTTTATTTGACAGAGAAAGAGGGAGAGAGCAGGCACACAATCAGGGGGAGCAGCAGAGGGAGAGAGAGAAGCAGGCTCTCTGCTGAGGAGGGAGCCTGATGTGGGGCTCAATCCCAGGAGACGGGGATCATGACTGAAGCCGAAGACAGAAGCTTAACTGACTGAGCCACCCAGGCAACCCTACACCCATTCTCAAACATAGCTAACGATAGAAAAAATACATTGTATAAGGTACATTTCTCTATATATACTCCAATTCATGAAACATCCAGTGATGGAAAGGACAGTATATTGATAACAGCATTACAATGTGCTATCTGTGGTTGGAGCTGTGACTCAGAGATTGGATTTTCTTCTCATCCAAGGCATTTTTGATGTGATCTCTTAAAACTGCAATAATTTCCTTATTTTAACTAATTATTTTTCTCTGTAATGTACTAAGAACCTACTCTTTCCCCCTGCTAAGTATTAAAGTTGGGGCATCCAGGATAATATTCTTGCAAAAAAAATCTTAAAGAAAATTTGGAAGGGAGGAAAGTACAAAATAGAAAAGGCCTTTCCAGCCCTGTAAAATGGTGTCAACCTTTAGGAGGAACATAAAATGAGTTAGTAACAATAATGCCATTTTATAATTGTATACTTATATCCATTTTCCAAGGTACCTTCACAAATGTAATCTAACCTAATATCACATGAAACCTGTGAAGGAGAGACCAAGTGATTCACCTAAAACCAAAGGGGCAGGGTGCCATCTCAAACCCAAGTCTCCATTGTTTTTTTCACTTATGTCTGAGCCTTCAAGTCATTTACTCATCACAAAATTATGACTATAGTAGATAAGAACTCTATATCAAGAGTCTAGATGAAAATCTTAATTTTGAACTTTTCCTCATATTACTTCTTATCTGTTGCCAAAAAGTAAAATTATAATTTTATTTTCTCAATTTGGTAAGCAACAAAACTTCTTACAACTTCAAAGTAGTAAAAGTTCATTGCCCATCCTATGCAATAAAATAGTGACTTGCTTTCCTAGTTTTGATTAAAATGAGACTTATATAAATAAGGAATATTATGAGATTTGGAAGAAAACATATATCTTTCTTGTACTATTTGTCCCCCCATGATCCACAACTCTGTACTAATCTTCAATGTTGCAGTAAATCACAGTCTAAAATTAAGGGACGTCCTAACTGCAAAGAAATGAAAAGAGCTTTTTCTTAACTAAAATTATATTTATGTGTGTATATAGAGTGTGTGACTGTGTAGTAATCAAATTTCAATACAGAGAAGACTGTGCTTTAATGTAGAGTATAAAAAGCCTGGATATTTGTATATCAACTGTTCAAGATCAAATGAAAATGAACTATAAAAAGTTTGAGTAATTTTTAAAAATAAAGCCAGATATAAGTCTTAAGATTGACTTGATTTATACTATTTTTCAGTTATGAAACTAAGAAAACTGCTCCCTTTGGGCAAAATATTATAATAATGGCATAACAGTTTCTAGAAAAGTGGGTGCTAGTCCTGGATCCACTACTAATAAGCCCTTTATGATCTCAGTCTTAGCATCTTCATTTTCAAAATGGTAGGTTTAGACTAAGATATTTTTCACATCTGATTTTCTCTCACTCTAAATTCCTTTCCCAGGACTTCCAGCTATTGATAGAACCATGTTTGATACTCAAGTAACTTCATTAGAGTGGGTATTCTCTTTTTAATATCATGCTGAAATTGTTAATTGCATGTAAAATAATAACCTGTGAAATAGAGAATACTTGATCTAAAATAGTTATAGGTCAATAGTACAAAAAGTACAGAAAAGATAAGTGGTTTTTCCTTATTAAGAAAATTTGTTTCCTTCTTTTTATGGCCACTTAAAATGTTGAAACACTTCCAATACATGTATGTGAATGGGCCAACACTATCTAGAGATCTATTTTCTGGTTGATCCTTTCATTTTAAAGAGATTTCAGTTCTGACTGCTTTTTAATTGATTTCTTAATGTTGCATATTTTAATGAGAGATGTTTTCAAATAGTGAAATACATCACATGAAATGTCTGAATTGCACAAAGTTTACAATGCACTTTTTACATACACCATTTTATTTAATCTAATTGTAGTAAAGTTGAGTTAGCAGTCATGCATATAGCATCATTATTATCTCTTACCTCTGCAAAGACTAGGCAAATGCTTTCCATTAACTTTGGGTATTTCTGGGAAACAGAAGTTATAAAATTAACAGTCCTGATCTCAGGGAGCTACATCTCAGACACAAAGAAGAGACTAATGTACGGTACATGGAAAGAAATGGGCTGGCCTTCCAAATGTCCAGGATGATATTCAGTGTAAGAGGGAAAGAAGCTCATGAAACTTGAGTTATATATGTGCTGAAACTTTTAAGATTTCTCTGGAAAAAGTTACAACCAATTTTCATATGAATTTATACAGTATTATTTGGATGCCACCTGTTCAATATCATAACTCTGACACTAGAGCATTAAGAAAAAACTTTTTAGGAGAGTATAACACATGTTCACAGAAGTACACAAATCACAAGTGTACAGCCTAGTGAGTGTAAGAAACAGAGCATTTCCAACATTCCAGAAGTGCCCTTTGTGTCCTCTGCTTGTCACTAGCACCCAAAGCAATCACTATCTTGGCTTCATTTCTGAATTTTATGTAAATGGTATCATATAGTAAGCACTGCTTTGCCCAACATTATGCTTCTAAGTTTCACCCATATTGCTGTGTGTAGCTGTAGTTTATGTATTCTAATTGCTGCACGGTATTCAATTACATTAATATATTTCAATTTTCTTACCCATTCTAATGTTGATAAGCATTTGGATAGCTTCCAGGTTCTGGCTATTAAGGATGGTCGTGCTGCTATAAACTTTTTTACATACATTTTTAAAATTATGCACATTTTTTGATGAACATACGTATGCATTTTTTAAAATCCTTCCTAGGTCCAGGATCAGCATTTATTCAACTTTACTGGATACTTAAAAATGGTTTTCTGAAGTAGCTATATCAATTTACACTCCCAACAGCAGTGTGAGGGGGTTTCAGTTGTTCCCCATCCTCACCCCAGCGTTGGATTTTACTAAAGCACTTAGGGACACTTTTAGTTTTCTTGTACACTTATAGTTAGAAAAGCAAATGATTTTGAAACAGTGAACTTTTATACCTTTAAAAAAATGAAATAATATGAGTAATCTTTGCAGTAAAGCTAGATATACCAGATTTGTTCTAAAATTTCTTTTTCTCAAAAGAAAACTTTGAGAGCTTTGAGAAAGGTTTTTCTCTCCACATATGTTGTTTGTACAAGAAATCACTGAAGTGACATCACTGCTTTATTGTGCAAGTCAAAATCAACCTATGATTTTTAACTGAGGAGTTCTAATGCTAGTTTGGAAGTTATGGGAGTTTGCTAACATGAGGAGAGTGGGTATTCTGGAGAGGTGAGGAGTAAAATAATTTCCCTGTATTGGGTGGGTGAATTCCAGAAAGAATTCATTTTGAGATACTGAAAATTAGGATTTTTATTCAGTTTATAGGGTGAAAGTAAGTTTGGCAACATTAATCAAAGGAATTCTCAACCACTGATTATTTGTAACCTCAGAGGCCACAGCTCTTCCCAATGTCTCTATCAGAGGTCTAAGCAATGTAATTTACAAGTATAATGAGTAAAATCAAAGGTTTATTCACAGTTCTAGTCATATTATGGTTTAGATAAAATTAGAACAATTATAGATCATTTGTCTTCATTTTTTAGACTTAGAAATGATGAGAAGTTTTAGTTGATATAAGAAATGATTCTCCCTCAAACAAAGTGGAAAACTCAGAACTGTTTACCAGCTATAGGAAAACTCATCCTTCTAAGTTCCTTCCAATAAATTGGATTCCCATTTTTCTTTATTATTAGCTGATCTCTTATCACCTTACGTTTGGATTGTTTCAACTTTTCCTTGTCCAAGCTATTGCTTTAAATTTTTCTTCGGGAAAAACAATTTAAAGACATGCCCATGTATTTTGACATCTAGAAATCCCCAAGTTCACTTAGTCATGAATCCCTTTTTTCAAAAATATTTGTTGATCTCCATTCAGAAGAACTTCCAGAAGGGGATCAAGGATAATAATATTTTGGAATCATTAATATAATATGATGAGTAAAATATTTTAAAGCCTTAGTATAAAATTTAAATGACATTTATTAAATAGCCCTTTCTAGATATTTCTAATTACAGACTATGTTTCCCCCTGATGAAAAATGTTGTGGAATATATGACTTCTGAATTTCTTCATACTATGAAGATTCAATGAGCCCATTAAGAATACTTTTCACCTCCCTGTATTTAGATGAAATGATTCATGTCTGTATTATATTTAGGGAAGACTATAAACTCCAGGGGGAATGAAGTCTTCTTTGTATTAATCATCTCACAGTATCCAATATAACAATACATACAAAAATTTGTATAATGCTAATTATTTGATTATTTTAAGAAATAAACTTAAAAAGATAACAATAATAGCTAACTTTTATTGAGCACTCCCTTGTGTCAAGCACTATGTATGTATGCATTTATTCCCACACTTACTTTTAACAATACCCCCTGGAATCATTATCCTCTATTACAGATGAAGAATCTGAAAATCAGATAAGGCAACTCACCAAAGGCCACTTGAACAAGGTCTGCCTTTGCCCTTAATCACCTTGCTTTCCCAAAAGAAAGTACCCTTGGCAAAGAGAGAGAAAGACAGAGAGAGACAGACAGCAGTGTTGTCATAAGAGCACTGACTAATCATCAACAAAAGATGTATTTCAATTTACATCTCAACCACTGACCTGTGAAAGTCCCTCAGTACATCACATATCTGCTCTGAGGCATTCTCTTGATCTCCTTACAATAGTAACGTATTTTTATTTTTTATTTTAAGTCTCTCATTTCAGAAAGAAGTCATGTTCTGCAAAGATAAGTATAGAAATAGTGCTCTCTTAATTAGAATTTTGCTCTTAAAAGGACTAATATGGAGATGATAGCTTAGGTTCTTAGGCTGAACCTGGGGACAGAGATCATGGATTGATTGGCCAGACTATTTTTGCATTCAGGATAACTAATATTTAGAATACAAAATACAGATAATAAATTTCATGGGAGTAGGGCAGAGTTTGCATTAGGTACACTACCTACCACAATCCTAAAATATTAGTCTCATAACTGAGGTTCATACAAAATCTTGTGGAAGTTCAAAGAAGGAAGGGAAATACCATTTGAGTGGGTGTTCTTCAACCTTCAAGCACCCTACTCAGGATGCCATTGTAATATTTTGCCCCTCAGTTGCAGGTCTATCTGGGAAGAGTGATTGAAGTTGAGCTGCTCCCTGAAATTAGGGCTAAGGGATAGCACCAATTGAGGTCTTTTGTCCCATGGGCAAAGATTGGGTGATGAAATCACAGATATTTCATCAAATCATGTAACCAGGGTTATTTTAATCATTAATGATACTATTTCTGTCTTCATCAAAGACCAACAAAAGAAAATGTATTTTAAGCTACAAGAGAAATAGTTAGGTGTCCAAGTGGGGAGGGGGGAAAGTTCTGATATTAGATCTAGTAGACATAGACACAATTTACTGAGCACTTGCTCTTGGCCAGGCACTATTAAGAACTTTACAAGAATTATTTTGATACTCATTAAAACGCTGAATGGCTGAATGGGTATTTCCCCAGTTTTTCAGATGAGGACTTTGAAGCTTGACACAGCAAGAAGCTTCTTTGAGCTCAAGTAGTTAATTGGTGGCTTAGCCGGCCTTGCCACCCAAGTTGACATGACTAAAAAGTCATATTCTTTCTTCCCACAGATCATTTCTCAACCTATGGATTTTGGAACACTAATTTTATGGTACAATAAGAATTATAATGTCTAGAATAAATATAATGTCTAGAATAAATTCAATGTCTAGAACAAATAAACAAACTTAAAGTTTAAACACTTTTTTTTACTACCAACTTTGCCAAATACACTGGTAATATGCATTATAAAACTCTAGTGGAAGGTTCTAGTATCTAGTGTCTAGCATTTTCCAAAGCTATTTTGTCACAGAACTCCTTTATTACTGGCATAACCACAACCTCCACAAACTCACATTGCATGGGACAGAATTTAGGAGAATCTGTACTACACTTATCTGCTGCAAAGTCTCCTTCAGTGGAGACCTTTTAAAAAATGAAAGAGTAGACTCACAGAAACAGGGATATTCAAATTGCCCTTGACTTCAACATATGGTAACACATTTCTTGTTTGTCTATGCTGGTGAACACTGGATGAGTGACCAATTCCACTTCCATATAAATCTTAACTATTAGGAAATTCCTCACTTTCTAACATTTCTCTTTTCCTCTCTAAGTTACTCTAGGAAGTTAATTCTTGCTACCGATGAACAATGAAGCAAGCCTTTCACTACAACAGATTTGGTCCCTGTGTATTTCACTTGTTCACTGTTAGTGGTAGCAAGATTCACTGACTGAAGCTTCCAGGCTGTAGCTGCCCAGTTTCTGAACTATGGGGACAGAGAAATCCTTGATCAGGGATTTTTTATCCATAGTCCAAGGGTACAGTAAAATAACTCCTGTCCAGTACTGCAGCATCCCAACCCCTCTGCCCTTTGATATTTTTCATGCCTCCAGTCTTTGCATGTATAGAAAGAAGACTCACATTACAGTTAGTGGAGAGATAGATAGCAATACTCCCACACCTATACAAGTGCTCCCGTAAGCTGCTTTGTGATGCCAAACAGGAGCCTTTAAAAGCAGTGCTGACAGGAACATCAGGCACACCCTGATACCTAAGGATTAGGGCACGTTGTGTTTCAAAACAGACGTGGTTTGCACTGTATCAACCCTAGCATCACCATAAAAAAGATGACTACAGACTCCTCTTTGTACCACAAAAACTTTCTCCCTAATGATAAAGCATTTCTCTGTAAGTATAGTCTTACAAAATGATATCTGTTTCTTCTCTCCTCTTTGAGATAAGGTAGGGGAAGAAAGAAAAAAACTGTAATATGGAAATAACTGGTATAATTGTTTCTTCAAATGTCTAAATCCTGTAAGCATTAAATATAATCCTATACTTGTGGATCATAAATTCCCAGAGGGCAGGAATGGGTCCTACCTACTTCACTAATCCTACAGTTCCTAGGAGAGTGATCTGTACTTAGTAGGCACTAAGAAACAGTGAAGTAAATTAATGAGTTAGTTTATTCCAATTACTTGATTAGAAAGAAAAAAAATAAGAAAAGTCATTGTTTAAGAAAAAGACTCTCACAATTTCAAATGAGACCTTTCCTACAGTTCTTTGTAAATATAATATTCTACTTGGAATTTTTAGCAGGGATTTAGTAAACGTGATTTTGTGTCTTAAATATAGAACCTGCCCAAACTATCCTACAACTATAGTCACCTTCTAAGAGCTAAAAATGTATTGGTACTCTCTTTAATTCATGATTATTTAGAAATAAGCAGAGAAAAAAAGCATATGTATGCATACACTGTACAATCCCAAATATAGTTACATAAGAATGTAGAACATATATCCAGTTAATATTAAACAGTATATCTGACTTTGATATTCATGATATTTCAAACTCAATTGGAAATCATGGCATTCAGGCTAGCAACTACCATAGAGATCTAATTAAGCTCTTTCCCTCCACATCTCATAAACAAGAAAATTGAAACCTGGAGGGAGGGCTACAGTACCACTGCCTAAGGTGACAAAACATGTTACGGGCAAATTCAGGACGAGACACCGTTTCTTAGGTTCTAGTTCAAGTTGCCTTTCTCAGAGTTGATCTTCCAGCTCTTCTGGACTAAATCAACCCCACCCCTGTTGATCGGACAGTCTCTACCAGGGGATCAAAGAATCAGTCTCACTAGAAACAGGGTTGTTTGGTGTTTAGTTGTTGTTTTGTTTTGCTTGAAAACACAGTGCTTCACACCGTTTCTTTTTAGAGCTTTGGCTTTAAGATTTTTATTTCACTAGTAAATAGAGATCTTGTTTGTGTCAACAGCACACTTCAAGAGCTAAGCAGTCAGGTGATTGCACCTTGAGCAAGACATTGACAGGAAGATTTGTCTGATAACCTGAACTTTTTCATGCCAGGGGACTCTGTATCACAAGAAAAATTGTTCTCTCTTCAGTGAGGAGTAGATATTATTTAGATTGTTTTAGGACTCTCTTTATTCTGACAAAAACATTTGCAATAAAATACTGGCAACATTATGAGGCAAAAATTAAAAAAAACAAATAAATATATAAATAAAAGTAAAGCCTGCTAAGAGTACTTTAAAACCCAACATTCCCATTGTGCACTTACCATTTTTTGGATAATGACTAGGGTGGTAGCTTTAGCAGTGAATTAATCCTTCAAGAATTTCACTTGAACTTGAAGTTCAGCAGCCTTTTCTATTATTCAGAGAATGGTCACAGGGTTAGCTAAAATCACTTAAAGGACATATCTCTTAATGTTTCAGGATCATGGTATTTCTCAAACAGGCAATTCTGGGAAAAGAAAAATACAACTCTGCAGAGTTAACCAAATCAGATTTTCATGCAATATAGAACAAGGAATTTATTGCAAGAAGGAAAACAAAACAAACACTTGGTCCAGGACCCTGACTCCAACTATAACTGTATCCTTAATGAAGGTTCACTTGGTGGTCACTTTAATAGTGCAGTGACTTACAGAGAATGGTAAGTTGTTGCATAATTAAAATGTTGGGTTTAAGTACCCTTTAGACAGGCTTTATTCATATATTTGTTTTATTTACTTTGCCACATAATGTAGCAAGTATTTTTATTCCAAATCCCTAAAATAATCTAAAAAACATCTTCTCCTCAGTGAAGAGAGAAGAACACTTTTTCTTGAGTTCTGGTGTCCACTGGCATGAAAGAGTTCAGATCTATTCACAAATATTTTCCAGTTCTCCAGGCTTAAAGGAATCAACAGATGGAGGGGAAAGAGAAGCACGTGCCAGAAGTCCCTGTATCACACTAGGTCAGCATTTACTCCTCTGGGGTCCCTTGCTGTCTGCGAAAGGAGAGTGAGACTGGTGGATACAGGGGGACAGGTCTGCTCAGTGTTCAGTCACTTAATGTCAGCTGGCTGGGGCAGGACTCCAGGGGAGAGCAGATTATCAGCCACAGAGCTCTTGGGAAAGCTCAACACTGAAGAATGGACCCCATGGGAGCAGAACACTATCAACTCAACCATCTGAGTTCTGCTTCCTATTATGACTCCTTTTAGCAGGAGAAATGATTTCCAAGTGGTTGAGCGTGTTCAAATTTATTGCTTTATTTGCTGACTATCTAATTAAGGGGGAAAATTCACCACAAGAATACCTTAGCAACACTGAGAGGTCATTTGTCTAATCAGATTCTGTCCTTTCATCACACTCTTTCTATCTAGAATTTCTCTAATGGCTACTTAATAATTCTAGCATTTGGTCTCAGCAGTCTTCTCTGCATGAAACACCTGTTTTGGCAAAGTTCAAAAGGCCTCTATACTCACTAAAAATTATCTGTTTGGGAGAATGTTCTTCTAATAATTCCAAAGCTTTTACTTCCATTGTCAGCAAACCCACATTCAAGCAATCATGAAAGATGTACATATATTTTAACTATCTAGATCCTTAAGAGTTATTTTGAAGAAATTCTTCCACAGATCTATATAACTGACACTGAGGCCAAAAAAAATCTTTTTTCAGCAATATATAACATTATTCACACTATATTCTTCCAAGAAATAATATTTGTTTGGATTACTATCCACGATAATGAGTAGTATAACGATTGCTAACCTATATAAGGCTACATTAATTCAAAAATCTGGTTCTAAGCCATAGTCAGTATTTTAGTTGCATAATAGATTATGTATACTCAGACGTTTTTCTTAATGTTCACTTAATTCCTAGATACTCCAATATGTATGTGATAGTCTTAGTAGTAGTAGTAGTAGTAGTATGTCTAGTTTGACTATTTGACCCTCATCTACCACACAGGATTTATGGCTATTCACATATTTTAGCCCATTCTGAGATATTGTGTTCATTCTGTAATACATAGGTCCTGTAAAGAGTCACCATGACACAAAGTTAACAGATTCTGACTTATAGATGGACAGTTTGGATAGACTGTTAGGCAGAGATCCTCCTCTAGCTTCCTACTGATGCATTAGGGCCCTCTGAGGGTCCTTGATCTGACACCACTCATTCAATAAACCTCAGGTACCAGTATGTGGTAGAGTATTTGGTAACATCTCAAATGAAAGGCAGCAAAACAGTGGAAGGTGGCTTTGGAATCGGATTTAGTTTAAATCTTGCTCTGACACTTAATCTGCGAATAACCCTGGGCAGGTTATTTTACAGTTCTCTGACTCCTAGAGAGAAAATTAATCACAAAGAATTATAGTTGGGTTTAATATGGTTGGCCATGCAGAACAGTGGTTAAAGGCATAGCCTCTTAAGCTCCAGTCCTGTCCTGTTTGCCATTTCCTAGTTGCTCAACTTTGGGCAAGTTAACTTAAATCACTACATCTTTGTTTCTTCACCTGAAACATGGTGATAATGGTTAACTTCTCACAGGTTTTTGGAAAGAATAAATTTTAAAAATAAATGAAAACCATCTTTCACAATATTTAGCACATAGTAAGCACTCAATATTAGCTATTTATTTTTATAAAATTTATCTCAGGTTCCTATCATTCATAGGTCTGCAATACCCTAAGTCCAGTGTCTTTTTTATCCATGCTCCTATCTATGGTCTCATTTCCCTGTGTTCTAACTAATGCCAGAGGCCACAGTCATGAGAATGGGAGTAACTGCAAAGCTAGTGAAAAGAACTTATATTTATGAAATCTCAGATATTATACTTTATTTTTCACTTAAAGATATACTTTATTTTTCAACTTTGTAGGTGTTATTTTGAGGCCCTAAAACTATTTCTGTCTTTGAAACACCCAACCCTTAAGCCATATATTTTCAAGAAAAAGCATCCTTCAGTTACTACATCTACTAAAATATCTATGTTTATTTTTTACTGAAATAGTTGTACCTGGTGTGAATACTCAGCAATCAAGATGCTTTAGAAATGTTTTTCTATTTTAATTAAATAGTGCTTATCCCAAAGAGAAATGCTTTATGCCTTCAGCATTACTTTTAGCATGATACATATTTATGACATAATAGCATACACTTTTGGAACTTTTTGCATTTAAGTTTCTAAAAAATGGTATTTACATAAATTTTCCTCAAGCATTTGTTTAATTCTCTCAAACACACTCTTCAGTGAGATTTTACATATACAGATTCCTTTCATCTTCTAACAGCAGATTTGTTTATCTCTTCATTCAATCAGAATATTTTAGATGAATACTAAAATAATTATTGGCTTTTAAAAATCATGTAATCACATCTGAGTATTGGCTATCAATTATATACATATTTTATCCATTTTAAAATGCACTCATTCTTTATAGCAAATTTCATATAATAGGGTTTTTAAATTACTTTTGATATATAGTTTATATTTATAAGTGAAGGTGGCTTACCTTTGCTACCATCTAAAGAAAGCTTATTGTCAACTCAGAAACTTCAGAAATGTGGGGACATTTCTGTTTATTATGAGTGCATAATTTATGCATATATTATCCGTGTATATGTGTACTTTTATATACGTCAATATATTACGTATTAATGCATACTATTACATATTAAATTTACTAATGTAGCTAAGGTGCCATTTTTCTCTGACACTTCCTCTAATAATCATTTCCATCCTCCTCCTTTACTACCATCACTACTGATCATGATTATTGCACCACCCATTACCCATTCAGTAATCATGATAGGGGATGACAAAACATTCTGTTTCTATGCTCTGCATTTCTTTTCATAGTCTCTCCATCCTTCCCAAGCCTCTCCCTATCCCAACATCATGTACATACATCCACACAAACCCACACACAAACACATGATACTTCTTCAAGTCCATGTCTACAGTCAGAGTTGCCTTAACTATGTTTAAAAACATGTTATTTGTATCTGTACATATGTAAATTATACATATGTAATAAAATATGTTATATGTGCATATATAGTTTCAGATGTGTCCATATAATAAGTATGTAATTATGTATATGATTATACACATTTTTATTTCCTTCTTTTGGGTCAAAAAGTGGTTTTCCTTCCAGATGTTAATATAATGCACAGAGGAAGCTAGATATTATCCCAATAACTTCACAATCAGAAAGTGAACTTGACAGCATTCACAGATACTCCCTTTCTGTGTACAGTAGTTCTAGGGTGTAACTTTGAGCAGAAGGGAGTTGGAAGTAGGGGGAAGGCACAGTGTCTTAAGGATTTCTTTATATGTGCAGCTGCAGTCCCCATAAATGTTAGGTTTGGATGTTTTCTACACTGCCTTTAGGTTATGTCAAAAGGAATGAGAGTTAATAAACACAGGGTGTGAGAAAGTTGGTTTGTTTTTAAGCATAGGTTGCAAAGACTATTTTATCCCAAGTTCCTTTCTCAGTACTGAGCACAGAGTAGGCACCCAAAAGATATAGATTAAGTGACTGAATGAATGAATGAATGAATGCACCACACCATGGTTCAAGCAAACATGAAAGGTGGGGAAAAAGAAATTTCTCTTCCTTTTCAGGGATTCATCACTATGTATTGTGAAGCCAGAGAAGAAAATCTTGTGGCCTAAAACACATGTGCTATATTCCAACCATGCAAAAAGAAACTTCACAAGTTTTCCATTAAAGAATCCGAGTCATAATCTGGTTACAGAACCCTGGATGTGGAGTGAGATTAAACAAAAAAGTTGAAGAGCGGTCACTTAGTCTAAGCATACACATGTTCCTTAATGAATAAGCTTGTGAGCTGATGAAAACCTTGTTCTCTCCATCTGACTCGGTAAACATGTGCAGAAAGCTGTAGAGTCAACAGCAAACCTATGAAAAACATGTCTCATAATGACAGTCTGGTAATTATCAGTAGTCTCCTGATCCTAGTGCAGCTACCTCTTATTAATGATTGCTCCTAAATGACATACTAAAATCCAGTAGAAATATCTTCCATACAAAGAGCAAACATTCTACATAGTTTCTAAATCTAATGCCAGTACTAAAAACAAAACAGGCTGGGAGGCTCGGCTACTGTCACCTTTAAAGGAAGTGCCATCCTGTGATCTAGTCTTGTCAGTCTTTTTGTTAGTGGGTAGCCACTTTAGGAATAGCCCCACAAAGGATGCTTAGTATGCAATTGACCAGGCTTCCTTTGGAAAGTAGAAATTCAGCTGACCTTCCTGATCTCCCCTGACTCAGCATTTGCTTAGACTCATGTATTTGCATACATTCCGTGCAGTCTAATTCTTTCTAACTTAGTAATAAAAACATGGCAAGATGGGATACACACCATGTTTCATGCATTTTAATGACCTAATATTTGTTAACTTGGAATGAAATATAAAATATTTCCAGTTTTAGCACCGTAGCAAGCTGAATGCCTGGCCATCTGTTCATTTCTAGCTTTTATGTTTCTTAGTCATTTCACTTCTGCTTTTAATTGTTAACTGCCACTTTTATGCTGATGGCACAAATCCTGAGACCCTTTTTAATGCCATTTGCAGTCCTCCTTCTGACCCTTGGCTCATCTAAAATGATGGCTTAATCTCGTTGCTTTTCAATTTATGTTTATACTCAGGAAGTATTTTCTTGAATAATACAATTCCATTTTTTAATCTTATTTCCTGTTCTTGTTTTGTCCCCCCCTACCCCCACATGGGCTAACTCAGTTGCATAGTCGGGTCCCTTGCACTGTAATTTTTTCTTTCATGTTTTACTCTCTCCATTCCATCACAGCTGAAACTTTCAATCACATCCTATCACACATTATGATTTTGCTTTCACACTGCCACCTACTTTGCTTAATTAAGTAATTTGTTGACACACTCAGATTTCTGTTTACTCTAGCCCTGGCATTCCAGCCAAGATGATTACATCTAGGGCTTCAGGATCTGCCTGTGGTAAAATTTTGAAGTAGGAAAAATCTGTTCTTGAATTTTCTTCCACAGGGCTTATAACGATTTCTTTTTCTTTTCTCCTTTGTTTCCCTTTTCTCTCTTCTCTCTCTTTTTCTACAACATGGGAAGTGATCATCTATTTTAGATATTCCATCCATTCTTAATTTTAAATACTCTTCCCTGTTTGTCATCAAACTTAACTAAAATTCACTGTCTCTGTATGGTTAAAATATGGCAAAATTAGCAAAATCCTAATCCTACTATTATACTAAAATAATAATAAATAATAAGGCTGCCAGTTAAATAGTTAAGCACTTAAGTTAGTTCAACTTAGTTGAAAATAAAAGTACTTATTGAGTGTCATCTGTGCCCAGGGCGTTGTTGTAGGTACTAGGCCTATAAAGAGGAATAACATACCAGTCCTTGGCCCATGGAGTCTAGTAAAGTAAACAGGCACAGGCATAGAAGATTACAGTATGTTATGATGGTTCTATGGCAATTATGTACACTGACATTGGGAGCACAGGTAATGGGTGACTACTCTGAGCCATCCCCCCTTCATCTGTAAGTTCCATGTTTTCTTTTTGAAATTGGTGTCATTTCATCAGATTTTTTTTATTAATAGTAATTTTTTACAACTGTTGAGAAAATACTATATGCTTGGGGTTGCTCTAAATATATTATATATACTAATTCATCTAATTCTCATAAATGATAAATGATACTAGTAAGTTGACGCATAGCCTCATTTTATAGATGATAAAATTAAGACACAGAAACATTAAATTATTTGCTTGGAGCCATGCAAACTGTGTGAAAGGTGTCATTTACATCTAGTCAGTTTGGCTCTAGAGCAGCACCGTCCAAAAGAACTTTCTATGGAAGATCAAAATGTTGTATTATCTGTGCTAATACAGCAGCCACTATCCACATGTAGCTATTGAGCATTTGAAATGTGGCTATTTGCATGAGAGAAACTGAATTTTTACTTTACTTAACCTTATCTAATTTTCATAGTTCTAGCCCTAACCTGCAGGTCTGCTCCTCATCACCAAGCTCTATTCCTTTCCAAAGCAATGTGATAGTGAAGTGAAAAAGAAGAACCAGTCTGAACAAAGATATCTGGTATGACTTCCCATCAGAGATGCTGACAGTTTAATAGTCTGCTCTAGAAAATACTTTAAGACCTGAAGAAATAAATGCTCTCAAGGTGGAATAATTAATATGCACCCAAAATTGAAAGGGTGTGCCTCTTACTAATAACCTCTCATCAAGACACATCCATCTTCCAAAGCCTATGCTTTTTCCTCTATGCAAATTATCTTTCTGCTAAAATTGCCTCATTAAGCATCTGATAATCTAGGTGTCCAACTCCACTTCCAGTCTATTTCAATATCTGTCACTAAGTTACTCAATAAAAATAGTAGAGGGCCTTGAGATTACCTGGGAGGCTGCCCATAGATGTTGGTTGCCTTCTATAGTTCATTTTCTTCAATATCACCAGATCAATCTTCCTGTTACAAAGTTTCATCCAAGTTACTCGAAAATCCTACAGCATTGGTAGGATCAAGCATAGAAGATCTAATCCATTACAAAAGCAATCTGATTCTGCTGATTAGCAGAGGTCCATTTAGTAGCATATGTCAATATAAAATCTCCATTGCTATGCAGTTGACTCCTACCACCCACAGGCATATCCAGACCCTTCACTCTTTCTCCTTTTCAGTCTGGAGTTCTGTCATTCCCTCCATCTAGCCAAATCTTAGCATGTGACAATATTCAGGTTAAATCAATTCTTCCACAAAGCCCTCCTGACTATTCCAGTGACCACTCCCCCACCCTTGCCCATCACTCCCAAGCTTGACCTGCCTCACCAGTTCGTTCCTGCCATATATTTTGACACGTAATCATAGATCACACTGTTATCAAGTTCTTGCATGCATATAAACCTTAACTTTTCAATGAGGCTACAAGATGCTTAAAGGCAGAAATATATTAGAGAGAATATTCAGTATCCTTTTGGTAAGTGAAGGTTAACATAAAGGGCCAATAGAATGACCAGGAGGATTAGACTGTCGGTAGCCTCCAGTTCTCTTCTTCTTCATTCAACTGTGAACTCTTTAGGGAAGGGTATGTTCATTATTTATTTTTGTCTTTTTCTAACTGTCTTCAATGTCTCTTCTAGGATCTTCAAAGCAAATACCTTGTAAGTGCTTAATGAATAATATTTATAGTAAACTGTGTGCCAGACACTGTATGAAATGTTTATGGATCGACTCATTTAATCCTCATGGAACCACAAAAAGCAAATGTAGTAAGTACCTGGTGTATTCTGTCAAAATTCTCTCTACAAGACTGAGAAACCCCTTCTTGCTCCCAGCAGTGTTGGGGGCTGCATTACTCCCCAGGAATCACTCTCACTGAAAAGAGTAATGTCATTTAAGATCATGCTTCTTTCCTTGATTGGCTGATGTAAGTGTTTAGAGGCACAGTCCCTTGCCTCAGAATGTGTCACTCTGAAGGGCCATTTTAGCCATTGAGCTCTCTGAAGGATCAGCAGAGGCCCTTGTTGGGACTGCATCATAGTTCAACTCTTCCCTCTGTCCAATCCTGTTTCTTTCACTCTTCCACAGCTATGAATACCAGGGTGTCTGCAATAATCTTCCTGCCTGCAAATCCCTCTCTATTTCCTTGGAAAGTGACCTAAGATAGTAAGTATTACTATTATGTTTATTCCCATGATACATATGAAACAAGTGAGGCTTAGAGAAGGAAAGTAATTTGATCAAATTTAAACAAATAGTGGGAAAGAACTGTAAGCAAGAATTGATGAGCCACCTTTATCATGAATGTATATTGTACTTTGTCAGATTCTTTTTCCGCATCTACTGAAATGATCACATGATTCTTAATCTTTCTTTTATGAATGTGGTATATGACAAGTAATTGATTTGCAAATATTAAACCTCCCTTGCCACTCAGGAATAAATCCTGCTTGATCATGGTGAATGATTTTTTTTTTTAAGATTTTATTTATTTATTTGACAGAGAGAAACACAGCCAGAGAGGGAACACAAGCAGGGGGAGTGAGAGAGGGAGAAGCAGGCTTCCCGCCTAGCAGGGAACCCGATGTGGGACTCGATCCCGGGTCTCTGGGATCATGACCTGAGCCGAAGGCAGTCGTCCAACCAACTGAGCCACCCAGGTGCCCCAAATGATTTTTTTTTTTAGGAAATTTTTTTTAACTTTATTTTATTTTTTCAGTGTTCCAAGATTCATTGTTTATGCCCCATACCCAGTGCTCCATGCAATACATACCCTCAATACCCACCACCAGGCTCATCCATCCCCCCACCCCCTCCCTTCCAAAACCCTCACTTTGTTTCTGAATCCAAAGTCTCTCATGTTTCCCCTCCCTCCCTGACTTACCCCAATTCACATTTCCTTTCCTTCTCCTACTGTCTGATTTTTTAAATGTACTGTTGGATTTGGTTTGCTATGTTATTGAGGATTTTTGCATCTATGTTCATCAGAGATATTGGCCTGTTAGTTCTCTTTTTTAGTGGATTATTTTTCTGGTTTTGGTATCAAGGTAATGCTGGACCATAGAATGCATTTGGAAATTCCCTTTCTTTTCTATCTTTTGGAATAATTTGAGAAGAATAAGTATTAACTTGTCTTTAAATGTTTGGTAGAATTCATTTGTGAAGCCATCTGGTCTAGGACTTTTGTTTGTTGGGGGTTTTTGATTACAGATTCAGTTTCTTTGTGGGTTATTAGTCTGTTAAGTTTTATATTTCTTCCTGTTTCAGTTTTGGTAGTGTATATCTTTCTAGGAATTTACCAGTTTATTCTAGGTTGTCCAATATGTTGGCATATAGGTTTTCATAATATTCTCTTCTAATTGTTTGTATTTCTGTGGTGTTGGCTGTAATTTATCCTCTCTCATTTGTGATCTTAATTATTTGGGTCCTTTCTCTTTTCCTTTTGTTAAGTCTGACTAGGTGGTTTTCAATTTCACTGATCTTTTCTATTTTTTTTCAGTTTCTATATCATTTATTTCTGCTCTAATCTTTATTATTTCCTTCCTTCTGCTGACATTAAGCTTCATTTGTTGTTCTTTTTCTAGCTCTTTAAGTTTAAGGCTAGGTTTCTTATTGGAGATTTTTCTTGCTTCTCAAAGTAGGTTTGTATTGCTAGGTACTTTCCTCTTAGATATGCTTTTGCTGCATCCCAAGGGTTTTGCACTATTGTGTTTTCATTTCCATTTTTTTCCATGTATTTTTTTTTAATTTCCTATTGGTTTCCTGGATGATTCATTCATTGTTTAGTAGCATGTTCTTTAACCTCCATGTATCTGTGGTCTTTCCAGATTTTTGTCTTGTGGTTGACATCTAGTTTCATAGCGTTTTTGTCAGAAAAGATGCCTAGTATGACTTTGATCCTCTTGAATCTATTGAAGCTTGTTTTGTGGCCTAATTTGTGATCTGTTCTGGAGAATGTTTCATGTGCATTTGAAAAGAAGTATAGGGCCGCCTGGGTGGCTCAGTTGGTTAAGCAACTGCCTTCGGCTCAGGTCATGATCCCGGAGACCCGGGATCAAGTCCCACATCGGGCTCCCTGCTCGGTGGGAAGCCTGCTTCTCCCTCTCTCGCTCCCCCTGCTTGTGTTCCCTCTCTGGCTGTGTTTCTCTCTGTCAAATAAATAAAATCTTTAAAAGAAAAGAAAAGAAAAGAAAAGAAAAGAAGTGTATTCTGCTTTTTTAGAATGGAATGTTTTGAGTATATCTGTTATGTCCATCTGGTCCAGTGTGTCACTCAAAGTCAATGTTTCCTTGTTTATTTTCTATTTAGATAATCAGTCTGTTGATGTAAGTGGGGTGTTAAAGTCCCCTACTATTATTGTGTTATTATCCATTAGTTCCTTTATGTTTGTTATTAATTGTTTTATGTATTTGGGTGCTCCCAAGTTGGGTGCATAAATATTTACAATTATACCTTCTTTTTTTAAAAGATATTTGTTTATTTATTTGACAGAGAGAAACACAGAGAGGGAACACAAGCAGGGGGAGTGAGAGGGAGAAGCAGGCTTCCCACTGAGCAGGGAGCCTGATGCAGGGCTCGATCTTGTGTCTCTGGGATCATGACCTGAGCCGAAGGCAGTCGCTTAACTGATCCACCCAGGTGCCAATACAATTATATCTTTTTATTGGATTGTCCTCTTTATGTTTGTATAATGCCATTCTTTGTCTCTTTTTACAGTCTTTGTTTTAAAGTCTGATTTGTCCAATATAAATACTGCTACTCCAGCTCTCTTTTGACATCCATTTGCATGATTATATTTCTCACCCTCATTTTCAATCTTTATACCTAAAATGAGTCTCTTGTAAGCAGCACATTGATGGATTTTGGTTTTTGATCAATTTTAATATCCTATGTCTTTTGATTGAAGGAGTAGTTAGTCCATTTACATTCAAAGTAATTACTGACAGATGCATTTATTGCCATTTTATTACTTGTTTTATCATTGTTTCTGGAGAGTTTCTCTGATCCTGTCTTGTCTTTGTCACTTTTGGTTTCCCCTTTACACTCAATGAGTCTCCTTTAATATTTCTTGTAAGGCTGGTTTAGTAGACATGAACTCCTTTAGTTTTAGTTTGTCTGGAAAACTCTTTATTTCTCTTTCTCTTCTAAATGACAGCCTTTCTGGATAGAGTATTCTTAGCTGCAGATTCTTCCCATTCAGCACTTTGAATCTATCATGCCATGCCCTTCTGGTGCCAAGTTTCTGTTGAGAAATCCCCAGCTAGTCTTTTGGGTTTTCCCTTATAAGATAAAGACTTCTTTTGTCTTTCTGCATTTAAGATTTTTTAACACTATATTTTCAAATTTAATTACAATATGTCTTGGAGTTGTCCTGTTTCTGTTGATTTTGATGGGAGTCTCTATGCCTCCAGGATTTGGATGTCTGTTTCCTTCCCCAGATTAGGGAAGTTTTCTGCAATTATTTCTTGAAATAAATTTTCTGTCCCCTTTTCTCTCTCTTTTTCTTTTGAAACTCCTATAATATGAATGCTATTACATTTGAAGGACTCACTGAATTCCCTAAGTCTCTTCTTATGTGGCATAATTTTTCATTCTCTCTTTTGTTCAGCTTCATTATTTTCCATCATTTTGTCTTCTAGGTTATTAATTTGTTTCTCTGCTTCATCCAGCCTTATGGTCATTGCACCAAGCCTGTTTCAAATCTCATTTATTGTATTCCCGATCTCTGATTGATTCCTTTCAACTTTTTTCTCTGGGTTAAGGGTCTCACTGAATGTCTTCTATTCTTTTCTCAAGCCCAGTGATTATCCTTATAACTGTTCCTTTAAATTCTGTCAGGCATGTTACTTATATAGATTTCACTTAGATCTCTGGTCATGGAATTATCTTTTTCTTTCATTTGGGGTAAATTCCACTGTTTTGGCATTTTATCTAAGTCTCAGCCTTCCTCTATGTGTTAGAAAAGCTGGTTATGTCTCCTGCTTCTGAATGAAAAAGAGATCATGTAGTGCCCTGGGCCTGGCACTTCAGGGAGTATTTCTGGTGTATGTTATATGCACTCTGCTATTGCATTCTGGCTGCTCTATCCATGAGGCTAGTGGTCTGCAGAGGCTCTTCTTGTCTGCTGTTGGCAGTGTTTGGTTCCTGTCCTGAATGTGGCACATTTTAACTAGGTGTGCTCTGGTCTGCTTATGAAATGAGACCTGACCAAAATTCTACCAGAACTGAGACCCTACAGAACTCTCTGGTAAGATGTGGTGTGGGCAGGGGTGTGTGCTCTTCTTCTAAGGGAAGGGTTCACCTAGGGGAGGGGACTGAGGCAAGCCTGACCAAAAAGGGTGGGTATTTGTGTAAGTAAGTTAGGCTGTCAGTGTCAGTGCTGAGCTTCTTCCCTCAGGTGGTTCTGTGTTTATGCTGGGTGGGGAGAAGGGGGGAGAAATGGCACCAGCTAGCTCCTTTGTTCCCAGAGAGGTGCCTATGTGAATGCTGCCTTTCAGGGATACCCTCTGAAAAGAGTGAATAATCTCCCCACTGTGTGCCCCAGGTGCTCTTCAGATTGCTGTTTCATACTCTCTGCCCCTAAGTTATTTTCCTGCCTTCTCTCTAGGAGCAGGTAGCGTCCTCTGGGATCTATCCCAGCTAAGCCTACTGATCTTTAAAACTC
>PITA01002825.1:112295-151922 GCA_004023965.1 Spilogale gracilis | reverse complement strand
ATTCTGACTGGTGTAAGGTGGTATCTTAGAGTGGTTTTGATTTGAATTTCCCTGATAGCTAGTGACGCTGAACATTTTTTCATGTGTCTGTTGGCCGTTTGTATATCTTCTTCGGAGAAGTGCCTCTTCATGTCTCTTGCCCATTTTTTGATGTGTTCATCTTCTTTTTGGGTGTTGAGTTTGAGTAGTTCTTTATAGGAAATTCAACATTTTTGTTAATATGATGTCATTTCTCTTGTTCCCACTTATGAGAGCATATTTTTTTTTACCTTAGAACTATAATAAAGAAGTTGGATAAAGTTCTTTATTTCTCTTTAATTTAACCTCTAAGATAGAGATTAACTGTAGTAAAAACTGATGTAGTTTTTGTGGAAAAGTGCCTTATTTTATTTTAAGTGCCTTATTAATTGGTTGCAGGAAAGTCTTCCAGACTACAAAGGGAGGGGATATTTTCTAGCCTTAATATGTATTTAAATAAGAAAAATTTCCTCAGAGTTAACTTGAAAACAGAAGTTACTAAAGCCCTTCATTTTTGGGAGGTAATTATGTTGAAGTACTTTAAGTAGGAAACTATATGATAATGGCATTTAAAATAAGTTTTAGTCTAGCATGTAGATGAGGAAATCAAGGCCAGCTGCAAATAAAATAGGTTTAAGGGGATCTTTCTTTACCATGTGAAATAAGCACTAATCATGTATTATTTTTACAATAACTAAAGCCAAAAATTGTTGTGAAAGCACTTTGCATATCTTAAAAACTCTACAGAAATCTTTTTTCTATTAGTTGAAATAATGTATGGAAATGTTTCGCACAGACTTGGAGCTCAAATATCAAGTAACAACTACAGTAAAGAAGAGTTGAATGACAAGATAGCAGTAATTGACATGTTTCTTAAAGAATATCTGGGAACAGATGAGAACTGACCACTATGCATGTGTCCTGATGCAGTTCATTATATTTAATATTATTTTAGGAGCCCCTGCTATACATTGCCCTTTCTATAACTAGAGTATCACACAACTTGCAAGTATAATTTATAAAATCATTTTGATTCTATTTTCTTGATTAAAAAATTGTCTTTATACAGCAGTGATAACAAGGTAGTAGGACATGTCTTATGCCACAGGTCTCCTTTT
Organism: Spilogale gracilis; assembly: GCA_004023965.1. Classification (NCBI taxonomy): domain Eukaryota; kingdom Metazoa; phylum Chordata; class Mammalia; order Carnivora; family Mephitidae; genus Spilogale; species Spilogale gracilis. Next base: position 150,786 of record PITA01002825.1, on the reverse strand, counting down.
TATGTATTTTATTCATGAAGAAAACCTATGTTAGTCAAAACTCCTACTTGTCTGTTAATTAACAAAATATAGGCACAGCACCTAGGACTAATTATTTACTTTTATCAAAATGGAAACATCCTATATCTGTAATTATTATTCATGGCTTTCTGTTCTCAAGTGGTATTTTATCTGTTTTAGAATGAACCCACCTCATTCTAATGTTTTAAAATCAGTAATAAAGCTGAGAGATTGTTTTTTTAGGTAGTGTTATTTTTAAGTACTAATAAAAAATAGTGAATGAAAACAAATTACACCAAGGAAAGTATCCCCAGTCAACTATGCTTGGTGGACACAGTCAGTGTGTAAGAATAAGGCAAATGAGTGAAAGACACTGGGAGCTGGGCATAGGGATGAACAAAAGAATTCATTCTTATGTCAGTGCCACCAGATATAATTTCTTAAGAAAAGCCTAAACTCTGAAACATTATGTGGAATGGTCTGATTTTAAAAACAGTGCATGGGCCAAGCAAAGCAAAGCGTTCAATGCAAATATGTACTGAGGTAAACAACCAAATGATTCTGCCACAGGATCTTAGCATAGATGTGAAGATAATATGTTGCAGAGCCTATTGGTTGGATAAATATTGTCGCTTTCATTTTGTAGCTTTATGACTTGAGGCAAGTAGCATATTGGCATTAGTTTGTTCATCATAAAATAAGGATAATGACATCTCACATGGTTATTATGAGTGTCAACTACATTCTTAGAATAGAGCTTACCACAAAATAAGCGTCAGAAAATACCTGATATTATCTCCAGTATACGGTGAGGAAGGATAGCCATCATCACTCAAGGAAAAATCATCTGATACAATCTTTATTAAAAATGGCCTAATCCTTTTGGCACCTGGGTGTCTCAGTGGGTTAAGCCTCTGCCTTCAGCTCAGGTCATGGTCTCAGGGTCCTGGGATCCAGGCTTGCATTGGGCTGTCTGCTCAGCAGGGAGCCTGCTTCCTCCTCTCTCTCTGCCTGCCTCTCTGCCTAATTGTGATCTCTCATTCTCTGTCAAATAAATAAATAAACTCTTTAAAAAATGGCCTACAAATCCACTATTTGTAAAGATTTAACCTTAAATAGGTCATTTATTCCACTGACTTACCAAATGATTTAAGGTTTACCAACTTTCCTAGGAATTTAGGATTGTTTAAAGGAAGAATAATAAATAAATACATACATACATACATACATACATAAAAATAAAAGAAGAAACATATTTCATATCTTAATGGAACTTAGAATAGGACAATTTCAAGGCAAGAATGTAATCCTCAGAAGAACTCTATGTGGATAAGGTTTTTAAGTTCCCCCATTTTATAGATGATGACATGGAGGTAGAAGGTGTTTAATCTTCCCAAGGTCACATGGCTAAAAGATTTTGAAGCAAGCTTAAGTCACAAAGTTTGAATTCCCCAAAGCATAATTTTGGCTACAGAATTCCATTCAAAGAGCAAAACCTTGTTCTTTAAACCTGGGAGGTGACCTGAAAATGAACCTGTTTTCTCTGTTGCCTTTATTGAGTTTTGAAGAGCTAAGCAGAGTAAAGGGCATGTATACTGGGCATTAGCACTGTCTGTGGGAATAGTGGTGGCGGTGAGAGAAATAAGTTTTTCTTCAGTCATATTACCCTAACTTTGGGGGTTATCTGAGTTTTGTCATTTCTTTATTTGAAAGAAAAGAAGTAAAACTTAGTACAACGCTTAAACATTTCAGAAATGTTGGTCAATTATTTTTGCAAGAAGGATTTAATGATAATCCAATCCTTATGAAGCAAATGAAAAGGCAACTCAAAGTAATTTAAATGAACACAATCTGGGAATGATTGTTACTTGGTTGTGAATATTATTCAAATATGGCTACTTCAAAGACAAAATGTTTAAATATTAATAGCTTATTTATTTGTCTTACAAATAAACAAGTTCATTCATAACATTTAGAAAGTTGTCTCTTCTGTTTTCTATTGTGGCAAGCCCTAAAGCTATATGCATGCATAACTTAAAGATGTAGACAAGACTGAAACTAATTTAGCTTTTTTCTCTCCAAATGCATTTTAAAAAGAGACTCCATCAGTCAAAACATTACATTCTTTCCTCCACTTTGTTCGAGTCATGATGCTTATAATAAACCTATCCTCCAGCTATTTCCCATGCTCTTACCGTACCCACTGTTACTGATTATATATAATGACATGCTGATGCTATATTTAACCCTCCTACTGTTCATTGTTAAAATTAGTCACTATGGTACCTGATCGCATCTCATATCTTTGCATGTTTGAAGCTTGCTGAACAAAGACAGCAGGCAAGTCCTGGATTTTATTAGACAAAGAAAAGCACGTTTTAAAGCAACAAAATATGAATTACATTTAATCTAAGGAGAGAAAAAAAAAAGATGCAAGAACAAGATGGAATATCCTGCTTTGAAAATTGTCAAATCCTTGTCATTTTTTCCATAGAATTACAAAAAGATCACTGCTGCTTAGTTCTTTTAACAGTGTCAAACATGCTTTGATTTGCAAGACATTGCTCTTCAAATAAGGAAGAAAAGAAAATAACATTAAAAAGTCAGAAACGTATAGTATGAAATACAAAAAGAAGACTGATACTAATCGATACAAATATTACACCGTTTTTTTTTTTTTTCAGTGTGCAGGAAAAGTGTGATGGGAGACACCATGCTAGAAGAAAGCACAAAATTTTTAAATTTTAGTGACTAAGTATATTTCCTACATTTAAGACAAACAGATGTCATGGTTACTTGTAAGTGTCAACTGGAGTGGCTGCATTTTCAATCACTAACCTAGATGTTGATATGAGGTATTTTTAGGTATGGTTCTCATCTATAATCAGTTGACTTCAAGCTAAACAGATTGTTTGGATGATGAGTGCTGTATGTATTCAATCAATTAAATGGCCTTACGAACAAAACTGAGGTTTTCTTGAAGACAAAGAAATTCTGGGGACACCTGGGTAGCTCAGTTGGTTAAGCGACTGCCTTCGGCTCAGGTCAGGATCCTGGAGACCGGAGATCAAGTCCCACATCGGGCTCCCTGCTCGGCCGGAAGCCTGCTTCTCCCTCTCTCACTCCCCCTGCTTGTGTTCCCTCTCTTGCTGTGTTTCTTGCTGTCAAATAAATAAAAACTTTTAAAAAAATAAAAAATAAAAATTAAAAAAATAAAAATTAAATAAAAATTAAAAAAAAAAAAAAAAGAAATTCTGAAACATCAGCTCCTGACCAAGGGTGTCCAACCTTCCAAACCTTGTTACAGATTTTGGATCTGCCAGCCCTGAAAAGATTCTCTCTCTCTTTTTGTTTCTATCTCTCCATTTCTCTCTCTCTTTCCTTCCCTCCATATACACACACAAACATACACACATTTATACATGTATGCATATATACATAATAATAAGTGTATAGTTATATATTTATTCTATTGATTTTCTTCTGCTTCTTTGGAGAACCGTGGCTCATACAATTGCTAAGCTTACTGTATAAATCATACACATACCATTTCTTAGATAAGGCTCATTTAATTCTTCTCTGAATTAATTCAAACGTAAATACATGGAGCTTAAAAAACTGTTAAATATAAATTCCAAGGAAATAAAAAAAATCTACTAGAAAACAGAATTTAAGAAAAAGAATTTCGATCAAGATAGCTTGACTTATAATCCTATGAATGGTTTGTATTCATGTATTTAACAAAAAGGAAGTTTACTGAAATTTAAATGAGAACCTGGCTCGATCAGTTATAGTTTTACTATTCATAGTGCAGGCAACTTAGGAAAATCATTTAACTATTATTACTCTCAATCAGAATGTGTGTTTATGGGGTGCCTGGGTGGCTCAGTTGGTTAAGCGACTGCCTTCGGCTCAGGTCATGATCCTGGAGACCAGGGATCGAGTCCCATATTGGGCTCCCTGCCTGGTGGGAAGCCTGCTTCTCCCTCTCTCACTCCCCCTGCTTGTGTTCCCTCTCTGGCTGTGTTTCTCTCTGTCAAATAAATAAAATCTTAAAAAAAAAAAAAAGAATGTGTGTTTATATGTCCACTATATATAACATAATTTAATTGATCTACTTTACTGTGTCTTAAAAACATCTTATCTATTTCTAGTACCTTTAATTATACATGAATATACAAAATTTTAAAAAATAGGGGTACCTGGGTGGTTCAGTTGGTTAAGCAATTGCCCTCAGCTCAGGTCATGATCCTGGAGTCCCGGGATCGAGCTCTGCATCGGGTTCCCTGCTCAGCAGAAAACCTGTTTTTCCCTCTCTCACTCCCCCTGCTTGTGTTCCCTCTATAGCTGTAGTTCTCTCTGTCAAATAAATAAATAAAATATTTTTAAAAATAAATAATCAAAAATTAAAAAAATAATAATCTCCTTTCCTTCTGAAAATTGGGATAGTGCTGTAATGAAGATCAAATAGATAAATAATAAAGTGCCTTGAAGTGACAAGTGCCTAGCATATACTAGGAATCCAATAAATATTAATTTTCTTCTCTTTATCAGATAATTACAAATATCATATGATTATACCTCAAAGAAATTTGAATGTGAATACATGTGTGTATTATTAAAGTATTAATATTAGTATTAATATTTTGTAATATTCTGTAATATATAATAATTTCAGTTAATACACTGCATTCTAAAGTATGTATGTGATGTTGATGGGTTCTGCAAAGTACTATTGTAGAAATTGAATAAAGAATAAGTGTAAAATTATAGTAATTAACATCATAATTTAATTTGAAATAGATCAAACAGAAATATTTAAGGAAACAGAAAAACTAAAAAATATATTCACTGTTTGTGATTAAGGAAGCAAAAAGTCTAGAGAGACTAATCAACATAATACTCTTGCTGCATCCATTTCTTTCCAAAGAACTTAAAATATTTCTGTTGAATAAACAAATCTCATGCTACTGGCCTCAGTAACATTATCCTTATTCTAGAACAACAGTTAAGGGGTGCCTGGGTGGCTCATTTGGTTAAGCGATGGCCTTCAGCTCAGGTCATGATCCCAGAGACCCAGGATCGAGTCCCACATTGCGCTCCCTGCTCAGTGGGAAGCCTGCTTCCCCCTGCTTGTGTTCCCCCTCCGGCTGTGTTTCTCTCTGTCAAATAAATAAAATCTTTAAAGAAAAAACAACAACAACACAGTGAGATACCACCTCACACCAGTCAGAATGGCTAAAATTAACAAGTCAGGAAATGACAGGTGTTGGCGAGGATGTGGAAGAAGGGGAACCTTCCTACATTGCTAGTTCTCGGGAATGCAAGCTGGTACAACCACTCTGGAAAACAGTATGGAGTTTCCTCAAAAGGTTGAAAATAGAGCTACCCTATGACCTATCACTATCAATTGCATTACTGGGTATTTACCCTAAAGATACAAAGGTAGTGATCTGGAGGGGCATGTGCACCCAAATGTTTATAGCAACAATGTCCACAATAGCCAAACTATGGAAAAAACCTTGATGTCCATCAACAGATGAATGGATAAAGAAGATTTGGTATATATATACAATGTAATACTATACAGCCATCAAAAAATAAAATCTTGCCATTTGCAATGACATGGATAGAACTACAGGGTACTGTGCTAAGGGAAATAAGTCAAGAAGAGAAAGACAAGTATCATATGATCTCTTTGATATGAGGAATTTGAGAGGCAGGGCAGAGGGTCGTGGGGAGATGGGAAGGGAAAATGAAACAAGATGGGACTGGGAGGGAGACAAACCATAAGAGACTTTTAATCTCAGGAAACAAACTGAGGGATGCTGGAGGGGAGGGGATTGAGAGGGGTAGCGTGGCTGGGTGATGGCCAGAGGGGAGGGTATGCGCTATGGTGAGTGTTTAAACTATTGTTTAAACTACAAACGTCATGGTAACTTGTTATAGCACCCATGGTAAACTGATACAATACCATGTGACTTTGGGGGCTATGAACGTTTTCCAGGAAACAAAAAGAGCCATAATAGAGATAAATGATTAGGTCAAGATTATGTTATCAAGATTAGAGTTCCATTAAGGTATTCAATCTACTCCCAAATGTCATGGTCAGTAAGGACATATATTCTGGATCCTCTGAAGTTTCATCAGTGACTTACATGACTCAGCAATGCTAAGCACTTTTCACTTCTTTCATACATAGAATAAATAGACCTCAGGTGAATGTGGGACTTTTACTCTTGGTATAACATATTGCTTCAACAACATTCTTCCAACCTAATAGTGGCCAAAATAGAACACAAACACTCAATTAAGGTCACTTTTTTTTTTTCCCAAAGAGAGACAAAAATGACTCTGAGCATTGCTCCAGGCATAGAACATACCAAGTCTAAGGTTTGTATCATCACAGGTTCAAGAGAGGGCTTATGCCCTGGGATAAGACTCTACTAGATCTTCTGCCTTAACCATCATATGAGAAGAGTCCCAGAAAACAACCCCTCTACTTCCCAATACATAAAGCCTTGCTACTACTATCAGAGTGGAAATCACTGGGACTCATTTATGTTGTTTTCCAGGTTACATAGGTGCCATAAAGCCCTCAACACCCACAGTTTCTGCTCTGCTATCTCCATAACGCCCTGTTCATCCCTTATTCTCCTTCCTTTTTTCACCACTTCTCTACTCTTGACACACTATTTTGCTAAACATGTCACTTAGGTATTATGTTCATTATTTATTTTATGTCTCTCATATTAGAATATAAACTACAAAGCAATAATCTTCAATCATTTTGTTTATTAATATATCACCCAAGCGACTAGAACTGTGGCTTGCTTATACTAGGGGTTCAGTAAATATTTGTTAGATGAATAAATGAGTGAGTGGATGATTAAACTGGCATCTTTTTTTTTCCCTCAAGGGAAAATAAATGAATCCCCAAAATTTACTGACCTGGATTCAAAGTTAGGTTCCATTAACTAATTGTGGTACCTAAAAAGAGTAATAGCTTCAGTTTCTTCATTTTTTTTAAAGATTTTATTTATTTATTTGACAGAGAGAGTAGGCACAGAGGCAGGCAGAGAGAGAGAGGAGGAAGCAGGCTCCCTGACAAGCAGAAAGCCCAATGCGGGCCTCAATCCCATGACTCTGAGATCATGACCTGAGCCGAAGGCAGAGGCTTTAACGCCACTCAGGCGCCCGGTTTCTTTATTTTTAAAACACCAATAATAATAATTGCCTTTTGTGGATTTTAGTGGAATTTAAAACTGTTTGTAATATGAAAAATTTATATATATTATATGCTGTATCTTTAGTTATAGGGGAAAGAAAAGAGCAAAGGGAAAGGAAAACTATTCAATAATCAATAGTCATGCCAATTGCCAATTAAGAAAACACAACTCCTAAGTTTCACTGCTTGATGTTCTAATAATTTATCATTTTCTTATCCCCAACATAATGTTATTTTCTCTCTTAAGCACACAATTACATACTTTTCAGAGATTTACTCAATTAGGAGTTGTTCATCTTCTGCTATTTAGGAATTATTTCCTGTGTGTATAAAACAGATCATAGTTATATAGAAACTCTGGGATAGCGAGGCATCATTTTTTTTTAAAGTCAACTGTTTATTTCCTTTTATAAACAAAGTTCCATCAACATATTACTGTCAGGGTTTTTGTGGCAAGAAGCCAACTGTCTTCTAACAACAGTAGATAAAATCCTAGATGAGATCTTTCCATTCGAAAACTCCAATTTACATTTTGTCTTTTCTTTCTCTTTCTAAGCTTGATGATTTATCTCAATATCTGTGTAGCCCCTTCTAGCTACGTAATGCTTTGATGAACGGGGATATAATCTAGGACTAGAGTAACCTGACCAGTTGATTCTAGGACACAATTTCGGGACAAATCATGGTGTCCACCAAACTGTTTGCAATACAGGTTGTGAAACCTGTTTCCCATTGGAATCCCTCCACTGCTTTGTTAATGCAGCTATTTCAATTAAGTTTACAGTGCTATTTGTTAATAATTTCACTAGAATTCATTATAGACATTGTTGCTCTTCTTTCTAGTGGGTGACAGAATCATTTTTCAGAGAAGTTCTTTTAGTGCAATAAGAAAGAAACATTTCATCAAACGAAAAGCCAAAAGAAAAAAGACAAACCTGTGGATCTTGGCATCTCCCCCTATATTTTTATTTCTGGATGGGCAAAGAGAAAGAGAATATCTCTTTAACATTAGAAGGCATTTTTTGTAAACCTTAAAAAGGTTTTAGACTTCTCTCACACAAGGTTAAATGGAGGTTGATACTAGAAAGAATAAGCAGTGTACAGGATTTCTGTTTCAGTAGCTTGCTTGGGGCCTTCCAGTTCACTCAAAGTAGGCTTTAGGCAACTAACTGCAGGTATTATTGTGTCTACTGAAGTCCCTTAAATACAATTTCTAATTGCCTTAACAAAGGAAATGTATTTTTAGTTAGCCTTTGCCTATGGCCTAAGGGATGTCAAGAGTTCTAGAGGAGGGGCGCCTGGGTGGCTCAGTTGGTTGGGCGACTGCCTTCGGCTCAGGTCATGATCCCGGAGACCAGGGATCGAGTCCTACATCGAGCTCCCTGCTTGGCGGGAAGCCTGCTTCTCCCCCTCTCACTCCCCCTTGTTGTGTTCCTTCTCTGGCTGTGTTTCTCTCTGTCAAATAAATAAAATCTTAAAAAAAAAAAAAGAGTTCTAGAGGAAAAGAAGTGGTGATGTTCTCGTGCATCACTTGTGACTTCTTTTCTTTCTTTTATTATTTGTGATACCAGAATTTTTTTGGAATAAAATACATTTTAAATCTCCTTCCTTGCCATAAATATGCTTGATTATTTTTCATTGATATGATATCCCCAACAATCTGACCTGAGAAATATCCTTTACTAAGTGTTACAGAAATTCAGAAGTTTAGAGTTAAAATGATGGAAATTCTACCTATATAAAACCACAACTAGAACTAGAAACAATTCTGGCAACAGTTTTGATGCCATGGAATGGAACATTTATTGACTTAGTTCTGTCATTCAAGTAGACACAGACCTCTGTCAAAGATTATGGGTCCACAACTTTTTCCACTAGAAAGATAATAACAGAAGAGTAATTCTTGTCTTGAATATATAGGATGTGCCCAAACAATAAATATAGAAAAAAATATATAAAGAGAACTTCATTTTAGGTTTCAGTGATACATTGAAATCTATTATAATCAAGAGATACTCTGGCAATTAGAGTTCTAATTTTATTCTTGAGGCAACATTTCCTTGCATCTCCTGTTGTATTATCAGAGCTTTGGATCTTGATTCTTGAACTGCTCCACAGAAGTTTTCCTCTGCCTTCAGTAAGAAAACAGTCTTTATGGACAGTCTACCTATCCCCTATAGCTCTGTCTACCAAACTTCTTTTCATTGGGCCTTCCTTCAATTCAGGGTCATACCTCAGATTCTGACAATGCAATTTAGTTATTTTTTGCTACTCAGTATTCTATACCAAGAGGTAAAATTGTGAAGATAGGAGAAAAAATAAATCAGCATCAGCATTTGGTGAACTTTAATAACAAGCAGGTCTTTTCTATTGTCATGGTTAGCCTCTGCTCATAAGGCTAATATATAGTTGTACTCTTGTAAACAGGCTTTCACAACATTTTGTTGCCCAGTGGAAAATTATATACACTCTCTTTTGAATATATAAAATAAAATACCTAAGATCGCAAAGGAACTCATTATATTATCAGGAACAAATTATCATAAATAAATTTATGATATAGCAGTATATATCCTTTATTTCACACACAAAAAATAAGACCTAATTGCACATCAAATACTATAATTCTGAGATTGTAGAAGTATTAGAAAAGTTTAAACAATCTCAAATAAAGCTATAACAACTGCAGTGTTATATAAAAATATATGAAATTTATACTGCTGATAAATTCACAGGTACAGCTCAAAAACTAATGTGGTTAGTTTCTTACATACATAATCAAATGCTGAATTTCACTTAGAAGCCAGTGAAAATAAAGATTTTTGTTTTCTTTAATATCCAAAATCCATGGATCCATAAATCTCATGGACTTTAGTTTACAAATCTATATATTTAATTATCTGTATCCCCCACATTCAATATCAAATACCCACATACCAAATGCTCTGCTCTATTGCCCAAGATCTGGTCCATATCAGAAGCCCACAACAAATGGAGAGAAAAGTTACCCATAACGGTTTCAAAACCGTCTCCAATAAGTCTATTTTCTCCATTTCTCATCTTACTTCCCCTCCTCTTTTTTTTTTCAACTACTACATAAGCATCTTAATGCCCCATTACTTTATTTGTAGGCTCTTGCAATCAATTTTACCTTCTAAAGCCAGAATGATATTCTAAATCTACAGATATGTGTACATTAGTCAGCATGCCTTCCTTAGATTCCTCTTCAACTCCTCAACTGCCTTGTGCTTACTTTTGCTTTCAATAGTGTCAGAGTACACGAATGTGGAACAGTATGGGTTTATTTATTTCCCATTAGATATGTCTTTATGGCCTTACTATCAGTAAGAATCAGTGCTAAGAAGTGGGTATATGTGTGAGTATATGGATGTATGTGTATCTGTGGTTGGTTGTATCTGTGAATGAGAAGAGACACAATGTATATCATAATAGCTATCCACGTATTGTTTTCTGCTTCTCTGCAGATACTTTCTTTAAGATTGGGTATGTCGAAATGTGTTAACTTGCACAGTTCTCAATAGTTTCAGGTCATAATAATCGCATTTTATATATTACTGCTGGAAGGCATGATAGCATGCCCTTGAAATGATGAAGTACATTGGGAAGCAATTTATATCCTAAGTAACTGTGGCTGAAATTTAAAAAAAAAAAAAGATATTTCAGGTTCTTGGCTTTTTAATTTTGTTTGTTTTGTTTGATTGGAGGAAATCCTCAGTGATTTATTTAGTGCTTTTAAAATGTGGGTATTTTCAATGGCAAGCAAATTTGGCAGGGTGAAAATCTAATCTGTTGAAAAATGAGTTCATGTAAAAGCTATACAGAGAGTGAATGTAAAATGTTCTCTGTTCATTTTAGCACTCATGGTGACCAGTGCTCCTTGTCCCCAGATCATTCCTCTATCTATACAATTTGCGACATTTGGTACTGGAGTGCATGTAAATGGTCTACATTAAAGATGATGATTAACAGAAACATGTGTATGTAAAATAAGTGTACTATTTTTAGCTGTCTCAAAACATTTGTAATTTAACTAATGACGAAATTAATTATAACACAGAAGCAGCTCCCTGTTTGTCTTGGTCCCTTTGGGCTACTATCACAAAATACCACATGCTTGGGTGGCTTATAAACAATAGAAATTTATATCTCACAATTCTGGAAGCTGGGAGTTCAAGGTTAGGTGACAGTGAAAACTCTTTCTGGGTTGCAGAGAACATATATTTGCTGTGTCCCCACATGGTGAAAACTCTGTGGGGCCCGTTTTATAAGGGCATTAATTCCAATCATTTGGGCCCTACCTTCATAAACTTATCACTTGCAAAAGCCCTTAACTCTTGATTCTATCACTTCAGAGATTAGGATTTCAACATGATTTCTGGGAAGACACAAGCATTAGGACTACAGTACATAAAGATATGTACTTCATTTTATTTCAAAGAGAACAAAGAATTGCTAACTCTGTGCAATATTTTTTACTTCACTATCTAGGATAAGTAATCATCTCTTTTAAACAATGATTACAAAATCTATCAGCATTTCAGATTTTCATTAAAATGTCTTTCATGGATTTGCTTACATGGCCACTTGTAAATGTTGGTGAAGGTAAATCATATTATATTGGGGTTATACTAAACTTATTGTGACATAGATTTTCAGAATATCAAGTTTATTCAATGATGTTGAGTAGAGATATTGAATATTAAAGAAAGATATGGGGTGCCTGGGTGGCTCAGTTTGTTAAACGTCTGCCTTTGGTTCAAGTCATGATTCCAGAGCCCTGGGATCAAGCCCATATTGGGCTCCCTGCTCAGTGGGGAGTCTGCTTCTCCCTCTGCCCCTCACCCCACTCTTTTGTTCTCTTTCTCACAAATAAATAAACAAAACCTTTAAAAAATAAAGATATCATGTGAAGTATACAACTGGAGGAAGATGAGTTAGACCATATGGAATTGTTCTTAACTTTTCTTTCCCTCTTACTATTTGGGGTACATCCATGGAAAATGTTTGGGAAACTCCATAGAGGAATGTTAAAATAAGAAAGCATATTGTAAACAATGAAGTAAGCAAAATTGGCCATTTTGTAGATACAGGTTTATCTAGAGTGCTTGGTTTATATACAAAAATTGAGTTTAAATACTTCAAACTGTTGCCCCAGGGAATTGTGGCTTGTCAGTTGATTGCTTGCAGCATGAATGTAACCGCAGTATTTTTCTTCACACACACACACACACACACACACACACACACACACACACACACACACAGAAAGGCGAGAAATGGAAAGTAGATCACATACACACACACAGGAATGTATACATGTAGAATTTCACTTGATTTAAAAATTTCATTTAGAGATTCAATGCAGATAAATACTATAAATAAATCTAAAAAATAGCCCCTTTCCCAATTAAAAAGTAAAGCTTTTAAAAGGAGCTTATTTCCTAGTTACTTTTTGCTATTTATTATGTAACTTTATTTTCCTGAAACAGTATTTCCATATACAGTTTATATGGAAGACATATACTGTATTTTATTTTATTTACTTTATTATCTTTTAAAGATTTTATTTATTTATTTCACAGAGACAGCACAAGCAGGGAGAGCAGCAGGCAGAGGGAAAGGGAGAGGTAGGCTACCTGCCCAGCAGGGAGCCAGATTTGGGACTCAATCCCAGGATCCTGGGATCCTGACCTGAACTGAAAGCAGGCTTTCATACTGTGAATGATTATGCATTTTTATTAAAAATTCTTGGATATGTATTCCTCTAAAAGTAATTATATTTTGAAGATATCCTCTATTATCTCAAATTTTAATATCATAAGTATGTTCATTACTTCTTAATCATTGTTATTTTATATTTTTATCATTTTACAAAATAATTTTTACATGCCCTCTTTTTTTTTCTTTTAGGTTATTCTATTTTTGGATTATCCTTTTGCCCAAGTCTACCATAGAAATCAAAGTAAAAAAGCATTTGTGAAACACCAATCTGAAAAAATATATACACCCATATGTTTATTGTAGCATCATTTACAATAGTGAAGATATGGAAACAACCTATGTGTCCATCAATAGATGAACAGATAAAGAAGATGTAGTGTATATATACAGTGGAGTATTACTCAGTCATAAAAAAGAATGAAATCTTCCCACTCATGACAACACAGATGGACCTTGAGGGTATCATGCTAAGTGAAATAAATAAGAGAAGGAAAAATACCATTAGATTTCACTTATATAGAGATTCTAAGTGAAATCGTATGGTTTTTGTCTTTTTCTTCTGTCACTTACAAAAAACAAAACCAAGGACCAAACAAAATGAAACAGAAACAGACTCACGGATACAGGAAACAAACTATTTGTTCCAGCATGAGGAGGAATGCAGGTGAGATAGGTGACGGGAAATAAGAGGTATAATATTCTAGTCAAAAATATGTGATAGTGATGTAACATACAGCATCAGGAATATAGTCAATAATATTCTAATAACTTTGGTGATAAATGGTAGCTGGATTTGCCACAGGGATCATTCATAATGTATAAAAATATCAAATTTCTGGGCACCTGGGTGGAATGATCTCAGAGTCCTGGGATCCAGGCCCGCGTCCAGCTCTCTGCTCAGCAGGGAGCCTGTTTCTACTGCTCTCTGTGCCTGCCTCTCTGCCTACTTGTGATCTCTGTCTCTCTGTAAAATAAACAAATTCTTTAAAAAATATCAAATTGCTCTGATGTACATATGAAATTGATAAGACACTGTATGTCAATTATACTTACAAAAAGTTACAAAAAGAAGCATTGTGGAGAAAACTGAGAATTTATAGATCTCTGTGATATACTGATTATATTGAGATGTCTTTCTAGAATGTAGAGAAAGTGCAAAAGACTTTGTTTTTCATTTCCCTTGGTGTAAATATTCCCATTAATTCCAACTGAATGTACATTTCAGTTCAGTTAAATTAGATCTTTTTTCCCCTGAAAAAATACCAGATTTAGCGTTATTTTATATTTACATATATCTTCTAAAATTAATTTAATTAAGTGTATGTGTGTGTGCATGTGTATACCTGTACGTTCATATACTCCAAAGGCTTAAGTAGGAGATTATTATGATTATTCTGTCATTTGGGTTAACCTGGAGGATACTATGCTAAATGAAATAAATTAAAAAGAAAGGGGAAAAAAAACTAAATGGTTTCACTTATATGTGGAGTCTAAAAATGTGGAAACAGACAGTAAAACCATGGTTACTAGAGGTGAGGATGTAGGGAAAATGGAGAGCTAGTAGTTAAAGGGTACAAAGTTGAATTCATATAGCCTGAAAAAATCTGGAGATTTAATGTACAGCATGATGGCTATAATTGATAATATTGTATCGAGTACTGGAAAATTTGCTGAGAAAGTAGATTTTAGGTGCTCTCACTATAAACAAAAAGATAACAAAGGCTGAGTGACTTGATTAAAAAAAATGTTAAAGATGTGAGGAGATAGCTATGCTAATTACCATGATTGTAGTAATCATTTCACTCTATATATGTATTTGTATTCACTACATTTTATTGCATATTTACTACATATAACATATATTTTTATCTAGGATATTGTAACCTAATATAATGTAATGTAACCTTACCTAATATACAATTTTATTAGATACTTAAAATATAGAAAAAATAGAGGATATAAAAATTAAAATAATCAGATTTGAAGAACAGAGAATACAGTTCCAACTGTTTGGAGAAGTATAAGGGCTCAAATACAATATATATTTACTTAGCAATAGGCCTATGTCATATATTTCATATCTTTAAAAACTGAAAAAATAAATTAAGGTTTGGGATGAGGTCAGCAATTACAAGGAGTTGAGTCTGAACTAAGCCGTGTGCCAAATGTTAATTGCTGTCACAGATCTTTCTCTAATGATACCCAAAGATCTGAAGGTTGTGAGAGCCCAGGGACATCTTTGGTATTGTGGCTTTCCCTTCTTTGTTGGCAATTCATCTGTGACATTATTATTATTGTCAAGTTATTATGGAGCTTTAAATAATATTTTTGTAAGTATTTTATTTTTATCTAGATGAATAGAGTTTTCTGACAATTTTAAATATGTTTCCAAAGACCAGTGACAGAAATGAAATTTTGACACTTCAACTAGTGCTCATTCCACTTACCACAATTTATCATTTAGTCCAGGGATCGCTGATTAATAGGGCTTATTTTCTCAATGTGACTTCATTTTGATTTGTAATGGCCATGTTTAGAACAGTTTAGACTATGTTTTAACGTCGCTGAAAAACTAGTTATAAATTGAAAAAAATGTCATTTTTCTAGTCAACACAATTGAATATTTTTAAATTATATTTCTTCCATATATTACAAATGTTTACTGTACAATACAACCTTAAATAAACTTTACAGTTTAAGAACTCACATACTCATTGAGCTAATATTCCTCCTAAAGGTTTGAACTGTATTTAATCTAAACAAAGCTACTAGTAGAAATTAACATATTTAGTCATTCAGTGGTTTTTGATACTGTCTGGAAGCCAAGTTACTAGTTTGTCAACATCTTTTCTAGAGGGGATTGGTTATTATGGTGTTCTGTTGTTACTGGTTGTTATGGGGTTATAGAATAATTACCATGCATCAGGCAATGAGGTATGAATGTGTAAACATTTAGACTTCAGAGATGGGATGCTGGCTAGTGATCTGAAAGAGTTAATGCATTTTTCCCCTATTAATTACCAGGAAATAATGTAAGCCCTACAGAGTATAAGCACTATGGTATTTTATGTTTATGTAAATAATAATAATAAACCTCTCTTAAAATTATAGGCAGTGCTTTATTTTAACCTAAAAAAAAATCAGTAAGTAAGCATTATATGCCCAAAGACATTTTTCCAGAATTTATTTCCCTTTTGTTCCTTCTTTTTCCTTGCTGTATTTCCTAAATTTAAATGTCATAATGACTTTTCCTGTATATAAGTAACAAAGAATGTAATTTTCCATCTAAGTGAAGCAGGCTCAGTGGAGCTTTAATTCTTCCCAGGTTCCTCTTTGTACATTAAGTTGGCTCTTCAAGTAAAATCTACCACATGTACCAAAGCACTGACGTTCACTACTGCATGTGGTTCTTCAAAGACAGCACCTCACATGTTGATCTTTTTGCCACTCTGAGACTGTCCCAGGATTCTCTCTATTGGTCCCTTTGAACAGTCTTTGAAGTGCCACATGTAACTGAAGAAAGTCCTGGGATGCATCACCACATGACCAATTCCAGCTGCAAGCCAGCTTCCCGCTGAAACTTATTGGAAAGAGATCACAATATGCCATCCATCTTGTTAAAATAGGCTCAAGAAAGTTGTGAAAGGGAAAAAATGTAAGAGACTTGAGTCTCAAAATAGCCATTATGCAGCTAATAAATGAGATGTCTCACAATTAGTTGAATTTAGTATCAGCTATATTTTTGTGGCAAATCCCTAACAAATTAAAAATAATGACACTAAATTAAATTCCTGCCTTTATTGCCCAGCAGGATTCTTTCTCTTTCCCACTCTCTCCCTTTCAATCTCCCTCTCTCCCCTATACAGTTCTCAACTTGCCATCCCTTTGCTCTACTTTTGGATATAGGCCTAAACATATTTATTTTCAAAAGCCCTACTGACAATAACAACCACAACAAAAATCTGTAGGTTGAATATTTAAAAAGGAAACAGGCAAACATTATCAATCTTAATATCTGTTGATGTTTGTGGAGTTAGTATATGGGCAGGTCCTAAGGTGATTGGAAATAACAACAACAAC
The DNA here is from genome assembly GCA_004023965.1 of Spilogale gracilis. NCBI lineage: Eukaryota > Metazoa > Chordata > Mammalia > Carnivora > Mephitidae > Spilogale > Spilogale gracilis. The sequence goes on along the minus strand of PITA01002825.1, from coordinate 133,736 downwards.
AACATGTTCACCATTGAGTTCACAAAAGGATAGACATATTATGCTCTGGTCTTATTTGGCCAAGGCCCAGAAAATTGTGGTACATCATATATTGATTGCTCAGGATGTCTACTTCAGTTCTCTTCTTTTTTGTACTCTATTTAAATTAAAGTGCTACCAAAAGCTTTTTTTTTAAATCTTCACTTGTGTTGACTAGTAAAATGATGTATTTTTTTCTATTATAACTAATTTTTCAGCTACATTAAAACATAGTCTAAAACTATTATAAACATGGCCATTACAAATCAAAATGAACAATTCCCCCTTTTTCTTTTGCTCTTAGTTCTTGACAAGCACATTCCACTTTCTGTTTCTATAAATCTGACACTTTAAGTACCTCACATAAGTGGAATTATACAGTATCTGTTTTTTTTGTGACTGGCTTATTTTACTTAGCATACTGTCCACAAAGTTCATCTATGCTGTAGTATGTGACAGAATTCCCTTTTTTAAGGCTGAATAATATTCCATTTTATATATTTAAATATCATTTTGTTTTTCCATTTGTTCATCAATGGATTGTTTCTACCTCTTAGCTACCAAGACTAATGCTGCTATGAAAACGAGTGTACAAATATCCCTTCAAAACTCTGCTTTCAATTCTTTGGCTAAAACCCAGAAGTGACATTACTGGATCATATGACAGTTTTATTTTTGCTTTTGGGGAAAATTCCACACTGTTCTCCGTAGTGTTTCCAAAATTTTACAATTCCATCAACAGTGAATGAAAGATCCAATTTTTCCACAGTCATAACAACATTCATTATTATTATTATTTTTTTCATTGTCTGCATCCTAATGGGCATAATGTACTATCCTATTGTGGTTTTGATTTGCACTTCTTTGATGATTAGTGATGTTAAATGTCTTTTCATATACTTGCTGACTACTTGTATATATCTATGGGAAAATGTATATTTAAGTCTTCTGCTCATTTTTTAAATTGGGTTATAGGATATTTTGTTGTTGATATGTAGGTTTTTTTAAAATAAATATTCTAGATGTAAGCCTCTTATTAGATATATGATTGATAATATTCTCTCCAATTCTGTAGGTTTCAGTTTCATTCTGTTAATTGTGTCTATTGATGTACATAAATGTTTAAATTTGAAAATAATCTTTTTTTTTTATTTTGGATTTTGTTGCCCGTGTTTTTGGTGTTGTATACAACAAACCATTCCCATGTCCAAAGTCACAAAGCTTTTTCTTATGTTTTCTTCTAGTTTTATAATTTTAGGTCTTATCTTAGGTCCTTAATCCATCTTATATTAACTTTTATGTATGGGACAAGTTATGGATTTACTTAAAAAAAAAAAAAAGTAAGGCTCTACCTTGAGTCTTTTGTGTGGGTATATTTGGTTTTCCCAATACCATTTGTTGACAAGATTATCCTTTCCTTGTTGAGTGATCATGGCACCAAAGGTCATTTGACCATATATGCAAGGGTATATTTCTGGAACTTCTATTCTTTTAGTGTCCTTATGCCAGCACACATTGTTCAGATGATTGTAGCTTTGTAATACATTTTAAAATTACAAGGTGTTAGTTTCCCAACTATTTTTCTTTTTAAAAATTGTTTTGGCTCTTCAGGGTCCCTTGAGAATATATATGGATTTTTAGGTATATTTTTATGTTTTTGCAAAAAAAAAAAAAACAAACCCCAAACCTGTCATTGATATTTTGATAGGGCCATATTGAATATGTAGATTGCTTTAGGTATTATGGCCATCTTAACAATGATAAGTCTTTCAGTCCCTGAATATATATCTTCCTTTTCCATGTATTTATGTTGTCTTTTTTTTTTTCAGGAATATTTTTTTGGTTTTCTGTGTACATGTCTTTCACCTTCTTGGTTTGGTTTATTCTTCAGTATTTCAATATTTTTGATGTTATTGTAGATGGAATTCTCTTCTTAATTTAATTTTCAAATGGTTCTTTTTTAATGCATAGAAATGCAACTGAATTTTATGCATTGATTTTATATCTGGCTACATTGTGGAATTTGTTAGTTCCAATAGGTTTTTTGGTGAAATATTTAGGGATTTCTCCATATAGCATTGTATCATCTGTGAACAGCGGTAATTTTACTCCTCTCTCTCCAACTTGGATGTTTACTACTTCTCTGCATTGCCTAATACTCTGGCTAGGCCTTCCAATAATATGTTGAATAAAAGTAGAGAAAACAGACATTCTTGTTTTATTTCTAATCTTAGAGAAAAAGTTTTAGTTTTCACCACTGAGTATGATGTCAGCTATACGTTTCAATGAACAGGATCCTAGGACCCTGGGACCATGACCTGAGCTGAAGGCAGATGCACAACTGACTGAGCCACCTAGTTATCCCTGGCATGTAATTGTTCATAATATTCTTTTATAATCTTTTTCATTTCTGTGACATTGGTTGTAATGTTTCCACTTTTACTTCTGATTTTTGTTATTTGAATCTTCTCTCCTTTTCTTTGTTAATCTAGCAAAAGATTGGTCAATTTTGTTGAACTTTTCAAAAATCTAACTCTTAATTTTATTTTCTATTGTTTCTCTATTCTCAATTTTATTTAACTCTGCTCTTACCATTATTATTTCTTTCTTGTTAACTTTTAGTTTAGTTTTTTCTTCCTTTTCTAGTTCTAAAGATGTGAAATTATGCTGCTGGTTTCAGATTTTTTATTATTAATTTTATATTTATTAGAACAATAAACTTTCTTTTTAGCACTATTTCACGTCATCTAATAAATTTATATGGTGTTGCATTTTCATTTGTCTCAAAGTATTTTTTTTTTTAAGATTTTATTTATTTGACAGAGAGAAACACAGCCAGAGAGGGAACACAAGCAGGGGGAGTGAGAGAGGGAGAAGCAGGCTTCCTGCGGAGCAGGGAGCCAAATGTGGGACTCCATCTCAGGTCTCCGGGATCATGACCTGAGCTGAAGGCAGTCTCTTAACCAACTGAGCCACCAGGCACCCCGAGTCTCAAAGTATTTTTAATTGCCCTTGTGATACCCTATAATTGTTTAAAAATATGTTTAACTTCTACATATTTATGAATTTTTCAATTTTCCTCAAGATTGGTTTAATTCCGTTGTGATCACAAAAGTTACATTGTATAATTCCAATCATCTGGAATTTTTCAAGACTTCTTTCGTGGTCTATCATGTTCTATCATGAAGAATGATCCATGAATACTTGAGAAGAATGCATACTGTGTTGTCTGAGGGCTGAATGTTTCAATATATGTCTGTCAGGTACAATTTGTGTAACAGTGTTGTTCAAGCCTCCTATTTTCTTCTTGATCTTTGGTTCATTTTTCTTTCCCCTATTAAAAGCAAAGTATCACAGTTTCTTACTCTTATCGTATTGCTACTGAATTCTCTTTTCAATTCTAGACAATGTTGCTTTATATTTGTAGGAATGCTGAAAATTGGTGTATGAATATTTATAATTGTTATATATTCTTGTTTAATTGACATTTTAATAATTATGTATTGTCTTTCTTGCCTCTGGACTAGTTTTTGACTTACTGTCTACTATGACTAATATTAGTATACCTACAATTACTCTGTTTTTGTTACCATTTAAATGAAATATCTTGTTGCATTTTCTCTTTCAGCCTATGTGTTCCCTTAAATCCGAAGTCTTAAAACTTGTCATAAAAATGTCTTCCTGTAATAATAAATAAGTCCCTTGTAAACAGGACTTAGTTGGATCCTGGTTTGTTGTTGTTTTATTTGCTTTTATATATATCTAGCCAATCCACATCTTTATATTGGAAAGTCTACTCTAGTGATGTTGAAAATAATTACTGTTTTAGAAAGACTTATTATTGCTGTTTTATTGTTTTCTCCATGTCTTATAGCTTTTTGCCTCTCACTACTTTTTGTTTCTTGTTTTTTTTTAATTTAATATTGATATGCCTTCATTACTTTCTTCATTTTCTTTTATATATATCCTAAAGATATTTTCTCTGTGGTCCCCATTGCAAATACATACAACATCTTAAAATTATAACATCTTATTTTAAATTAATAATATCTTCAGTGGCAAATAAATGTGGGTTTATAGAGTTTTATTTTGTTCCTTTCGTTAGTCTGTTTCCTGTCTCTTTTTTATGCTTTGTACATTTATTATTTTTCTGGGAGTTCGGCATTAAAACAAAACACAACAAAACAAAACACCTTTCCCAATCTTCACATACTGGCTTCATTTAGGGGCAGGACTTCTCTTATCAGCCTGACTGGAGGCTCTAGAACCTTTTAGACCTTTTCTGATCTTTTCCTCCCCCTGGTGTTTACCTGCAGGACTGCTGCTCACTTCTGTGTATAGACAATGCCATACTTAGGTCTGAACCCATTAATGACCAGAATCAAATGAGACAAAAACCAGTCCCTGACAAGCCAGAATATTGGATGCATGGTACACTCTTTCCCTCCCAAGGAGGAGCCCTGATATGGGCAGGGAGTGCCTCCCAGCTGCATTACACTGTGCCATGAACTGTTAGACCAAATGCCATAATTTTCCTATCCCTTTTGCTGGAATTCATTCTTGGTTAAATAATTGCCTTGTACTGTGAGTTGCATCTGATCTCTGGAGTTCTCTCAGGGATATTCTGGGCCTCATGTTATTAACACCCTATCTCTGTAGCAGAAAAGGGGCCTATAGTTAGTTGCTTGCTATGCTGTTGATGTCACTCTTCCCTCAGATTTTGAAGGCATCACTCCACTGTTTTCTTACTTTCAGTATTGTTGTGGAAAGTTCTGAAACTTTTTTGACTCAGGATATTTTATGTTACTTATATTTTTTTTTCTTCAGGATGCTTTTGGATCTTTGTTTCAAATACATGTTCTAAAGTAATATGCTTTGCTTTGGGGTACATTTTGTTCCTGTGCTTTGAACTCTTGAGCCTTTTCAAACTGAAAACTATCTTATATTATTATTAAAGTGCTTTTCTTAAATTTTCCAAAGATACTATCCTCTTATTTTCTCTCCTTCCTTTTTTTCTCTATTCTGTTTATCTAGAATTATTATATTACTCTCAAATTGAGTCTTTTAGATTGATCTTCTAATTTTCTTATATTTTCTCTTCTATTGCTCTATTTCTTGGAAGGTATTTTATGCATTTATATTCCATCCTGTCTAATTGTTGCTACTAGCTCTTTTGCCTATTAAGGTACTTTAGGCCACTTTGCTTCTTATAATTATGGGTTGCCATTTGGTCTCTGCCACAATATGGTTCCATTACTTTCTCAGAAGTTTAACTATGACAGTAGAGAGATAAGCTATGGAGGAGTTTAAATTCATCTTACAAGATAATTCTTTTGGATGAAGGTATCATTAGGGGTTTCAAATAAGACAAAAACAGGTGCATCAGGCAAGGGAAAGAGATATGCTTCTACTGGCCAAAAAAAAAAAAAAAAAAGGCTCAGAGGGGTGCCTGAGTGGCTCAGTTGGTTTAGTGACTGCCTTTGGCTCAGGTGATGATCCCAGAGATCTGGGTTCATGCCCCACATCGGGCTCCCTGCTGGGTGGGAAGCCTGCTTCTACCTCTCTCACTCCCCCTGCTTGTGTTCCCCGTTTCTCAGTGTCAAATAAATAAAATCTTAAAAAAATAAAAAGGCTCAGAGTCATTTTTGGGTTTGCATCAGTTTGAGTCTTCCTTATTTACTCTGACAACCTCATTCTAATTCTGAGTATATCATGATTTCCCAGTTAATATGGTGATATTCACATAACAGTTATAGTCAAGCTGCAAAATCAATCTAGGTCTTTAACTCAGCAGCCTAAAGGTATAGTTCCAATACTTAATTTTTTTCTGGGAGGGGAGGGGTCTGGTGAGCTTTATGGATAAATTATCAAAAGAAGCCATAGATACTTCCTGATTCAGTGTCCATTCTTGAGCTGAAAATTTAAAATCATGAGTTTGTAATTTTCTTCCTTTAAGCTCCTGTGGATGTTACATATCACTAGCTCACTCTATAGACCTCATATTCTTTCCTTTCTGTAGGAAATGGTTTGTTGCAGAAGCCCCACAATTTACCAAAGTACTGGTTTTATTATATACTTTATTTCAGGTGACCACAGGTGATAATGCAAGTCCTAAGTACCTAACATATCAGCACACAGTAAAGACTAGCACTAGGTATCTACCAATGTTAACAAAATTCTTGCTATTTTCAAAGTCACCCAGCTCAGAAAAAACATTCCAGATTTTTATTTTCTTGAGCATCTCTTAGTTTTAATAGCTCTGTACAATACTCAACCAAGTCTGGTTTGGTACTGATTAAAGAACCCACTTTAGCTAATTGTAAGGAACAAATAAGTTTTACTATGTTTTAAATAGTTAATCAAATATTGAGAGATCTAGGTGAGAGGACAGACCCTAAACTGAATATACAGAAAATTCTTCCATTGTCACACAGAAGAATGGGTCTAAGAGTCAAAGGAACCTGCTTTGAATAAGAAGCTGCAGAATGTAAATCCATCAGGCGCCTGGGTGGCTCAGTGGGTTAAAGCCTCTGCCTTAGGCTAAGGTCATGATCTCAGGGTCCTGGAATTGAGGTACATTGGGCTCTCTGCTCAGCAGGGAGCCTGCTTCCTCCTCTCTCTCTGCCTGCCTGTCTCTGCCTACTTGTGATCTCTCTCTGTGTCAAATAAATAAATAAAATCTTTTTTTTTAAAAAGAATGTAAATCCATCTTTTGTGATTATAAGATGCCACTATAGTTGCTCAACCCAGAATCATGTTCTCTGTGACCTGATTCACATTAAGGAAACTCATGCCTTTAGCCTTCACTCACTCCCTCAATGACTCAGCTACAAACTCACTCACACTAGTGAAAGTCGCCCACTCCTGGCATGTTGGATGGCAGTCTCAAGGAATTTTGAGCTCCGTTTCATTTAGTTAATAAAGGAAAAAAAATAGAGAACAAGAACAACAACAACAAAAAACCCACCAAAATGAGTCTGATTTTCGAATGGTTTAGCCTGATTTGTCAACACCATGTTAAAGTGTCTCTGCTATTCTAGCCCTGCTTAAATAGCATGGGAAATGCTCGCCATAGGTAAAAGTAGGAGCTCTGTATTTTAATTGCCCTGTTCCTAGACTCTATCTGATGATCAGACTTGGTGTCACAAATATAGAAAACAGGAAGCAAAAAGTATGACTCTTCATGGGGTGCCTGGGTTAAGCGACTGCCTTTGGCTCAGGTCATGATCCCGGAGACCCAGGATCAAGCCCCGCATAGGGCTTCCTGCTCAGCGGGAAGCCTGCTTCTCCCTCTCTCACTCCCCTTGCTTCTGTTCCCTCTCTAGCTGTGTTTTTCTCTGTCAAATGAATAAATAAAATCTTACCAAAAAAAAGTATGACTCTTCAGAATGAGGCACAAGTCTGATATATGCATGATCCATGTTAACTCTTCTCAAAGGGTGCTAAGAGACTACCTGAAAGATATATTTACTGCTGCTACTGTAGTCACCACCGTAGATCTTGATATTGTCTCAGGGTTATTTGCTGCCTCTAGGTTCAAGAAATAATTTTTAAAATGCTTCTACATTTGGGTAAAACCATGTGTTCCTTAACATAATATTTCAGATGTTGACACTGGGAGATGTGATGCATGACATTTACTAAAACCTGACATAGTGAATATTTACTATGGACCAGAAATTGTCCTAAGTGTTTCACATAGTTTAACTCCTCTAATATGCACATCATTCTGTTATTATACTAATGTTAGCATTCTGGCCAGTAGCATGGATCTCCAACACACACAAAATGTTGTTCAGATGTTGGGATTGTTGATATTACATATACACCAAGAGGGTATGAAAAACTTCATGATAAATGTAACAAGTCTTTGGAGAGAGCAGGGAAGGTCTCTCAGGCAGATCAAAACTGTTCTGAGAGATCACATAAAGAAGATGGTGTCAGGGTTTTTTGTTTGTTTGTTTGTTTTCTTTTTAAAAGATTTTTATTTATTTGACAGAGAGAAACACAGCGAGAGAGGGAACACAAGCAGCAGGAGTGAGAGAGGGAGAAGCAGGTTTCCCGCCGAGCAGGAAGCCCGATGTGGGGCTCGATCCCGGGTTTCCAGGATCATGACCTGAGCCGAAGGCAGTTGCCTAACCAACTGAGCCACCCAGGCGCCCCGGTGTCAGGGTTTTTATTATGAGGTGGCAGGACTGAGTGTGAGAGCTTCCTGACAAAGGAAGGGGCTTTTGTGTTTTGAATCTTCAGCCAGTGCCAAAAGATGCAGGATGCAGCTAGGCTTTCTTATCAGCTTGTGTACCTGTGGGCTTCGGGGAGGGGAGTAGTTGTTGGAGGCCATTGGATATATTTCTTTTAAACTTGAGAGAGAGAGAGAGAGAGAGAGAGAGACAGACAGACAGAGACAGAGACAGAGAGAGAGACAGAGAGAGAGAAAATCAACAAATAATTAAATGGAGTTGATATTCCATGTCAGTCACTTATGTAAAATCACCCAAACAGAATATATAAATCAAAAAGTTAAAAAGAGAGTCACAGGGAGGGATCAGAAGGATGGTTAAAGGGACAAAGCTGAAAGACACTGAAAGGGAAGGGAAGACAGGAAAATGATTCCACACTAAATTGGGAAGAAGGGAGCAGTAAATAGTCAAAATTGAATAAGGTAAAAAAAAAAAAGTTTATAAATATCATTTAGTGCAGTGAAGCCCAGAAAGATAATGTTAAACATTAGCAAAAATAATTTTACTAGGAATGATGGGTATAGAGATAAATTTTTATTTGAGGGGCAAATGTATAATGTTTGAGAAGGAAAAGAGAGAACCCATTATATCTGAAGAGGACATGAGCTTGAGTGAGAGATTTATGTTTCTATTTTCCCCTCTGGTATATCTTGGTACTTATAGAAGTTGAATAAGTAATCCATGGTTGCTTTACATATTTTGAACATACAAATTAACAATAATTCTAAATCCATACTTAAACCTAAGCATTAGTATAATTTGTGTCTTTCATGATACATATTCTCACTCGTGGTATCTTATTACACTGCTATGAAATCAGACTCTTCTGTCAAGGTTTCAGGGTCAATAGGTACTAATACATTATTATTATTTTAATAGGACTGTATTATTATATTTTATTATGGATACATTAACATTTATTTTGAATTATGTTTATGTATTATTTTCCTGAAATGCATCAGTTCTACATATGCCCCTTTGCAGATTGTTATTTTAAAAATAATTTTTCTATGATGTATCTATTTATTACAATCATATTAACCATAATTATTCTCTAAGAAGGCTGAAGAATAATACTAATCTAGATTTCCAAAGTGTTGTGTATTAAGGTAGGTTTTAAAAATATATCATTCTATAAGATACTATTTCCTTTTGCTATAGGTTATTTCAAACTTCTTTTTACATTTTTAAATTACCTTTTGCCCACATTTTGTATTTTCCAAACTGTTCTGAATTTTCCAGCCACTCTTGGCAGAAGTTGGAAAAACTAAGCAACTTTACCTTGATAAAGAGGTGTTGATCAGCCAGTACAAAGAGAGCCACTCATCACTAGACCAGTGAGAACAGCTTGAGAACTGAAAGAGAAATGTACATCTGTGCTGATAAGTCACCCTAGAAGAATGTTAGGATTGGTATTGGAAATATGACCCTGTAAGCTTGGGAAAATTAGTGAACACCAACTTACTTTTGATTTATCAGTATAATAGTTGTTTCTGAAATACTTTCTAAATTTTAGTCAAATTAAATTCCTTTTGAGATTTCTTTCATTTGTGAATATTTTTTACCAAAGATAATTGTAGTCAAATCTGACAAATATAAGTTCTAGATTTTGTTCATCTTCACTAATTAGCCCGGATATAATTAGCTTGATTTTCATAATAGCCAATCTATGGAAAGAGCATAGATGTCCATCAACACATCAACAGATGAATGGATAAAGAAGATTTGGTATATATACGCAGTGGAATATTATGCAGCCATCAAAAAAACCATGAAATCTTACCATCTGTAAGGTCATGGATGGAATTAGAGGGTATTACACTAAGCAAAATAAGTCAATCGGAGAAAGAGAGTTAACATATGATCCCACTGATATGAGAAATTTGAGAAACAAGACAGAGGATCATAGGGGAAGGGAGGGAAAAATGAAACAAGATGAAACCAGAGAAGGAAACAAACCATAAGAGATTCTTAATCTCAGAAAACAAACTGAGGTTAACGGAGTAGAGGGAGGTGGAAGGGATGGGGTGGCTGGGTGATGGACATACAGGAGCATACGGGTAATGGTGAGAGATGTGACTTGTGTAAGACTGATGAATCCCAGACCTGTACCCCTGAAACAAATAATATATTATGTTAATTAAAAAGAGCAATTACCTTAATTTTTTTATTTGTTAAAACTCAATGTTTCAATGAAGCTAGTTCCCCTCCCCCCTATCTTCTCAGGGAGAAAAATCAACTTATCCTCAAAATGGTAAAAAATGTATTATAAATAAATAATAAAAAAAAGGAATGATTTGAAAATATTCTAAAGTCAGCAGTTCCAAGTAAAAATGGTCAGACAAGATTCCAAAAGGTTAAGGGTATATGCAAAAATTTATTTGTTACTTAAAATAAACAATGTGTCCTAAATTATCTAGAACTCAGCAAATATAATTTCTTTTGTTCTCATTACACAGACATTAAAAAAAATTAAATAGATGGTAAACTGCTGACTAATTTGCATTGAAAGCCAAAATGAAACCATTGGTTTAGTGTATTTTTGTTTGAAATAGAAGTAACTTGATAATTTCATGCATAAATACAGGTAAAAACAAAATCTGTATTTATAGAAAAACCGTTTTGCTTTAAATGTTACTAAACTTATTGAATTTATATTTTTTCTTAAATGAAATAACAGTTTTCTCATTTTAAACTATTGTGAATATTATAAATCGCTATGTTAAACAAATTAACAATGTATGAACACAAAAGTAGCCATTACAGTTTTGGAGAGGATTTAAACGATTTGACTTTATGCTAGTAGGGCATCTGGGACTTGGAAGGATGCCAAGACATGCTACATCTTGGCTTCAAAGTAATTATTCATTTTTAACAACCCAATGCCAATCATGCACAAATGAAGAAAGTAATATCCTGCTGTTTTACCAATTTATAATCTATTTTCTTTTCAATTTTGTAAGAAATTGTTGTTAATTGTGAGGAAAGAAAAAAAGTATCTTTTTAATAATGAAGTCTCTTTGAATTATTGTTTGAAAATTCTTTATGACCTTTTTACATGTTTACTTCAGAATCTGCAATGACTTCTAATTCTTGATAAAATCAACTGTCATTTCCCTGTTGGTTGTTTTAAGTAAATCAAATTTGTGAAAGATAAAATATATCTCATGGTAATGCACATAACAAACAAAAAAGCCACACTTCTTCCTTTTCCATAACAACTTAGGAGTTATTCTTTGGGATAACATTTAAAAATTCCAGTACAAGTCATGTTTCCATGATCAATGTCTGAGTAGGTAGCTGTGCTTATTTAAGATGAAAGTGTTCCCTGAACATGAGACTCAAGTGTGGGAGAATATTAGATTGAATCAGATTAATCAACTTGGGATAATTTTCCCTAAAAAGATAGGATAAAAATATTTATAATGTTGACTGAATCTTTAATAATCTGCACTGTCCTAACCTTCAAAAAACATATTCAAAAAGATATTCAGTATGAGTTCCCCTCATCTTTCAGTAGGCTGAGTTGGTGAAAAAAAAACCTACACCATTTTATCTATATTTTACATGTATAGAAAAATATAAATTGACATCAGACTAATACAATTGAGAGTGTAAAATTAGAACACATTTTTTTTTTAGAATACATTTTTAACAAACCAAATGAAACATCTTCTGAGTACTTTAGTATTTTGGATCATATGGAGGATTTTATTACCTGTACAGAAAAATATTGCCATACAACTTTTTAACAACCAAACTATTATTATTTATCAGAGATAATCACAATAGTACTACCTAATTAAATGTTGTACTCCTGCATACACCTTTTACTTTACTTTTCAAACTCACAATCAGACCATTAGAGAAAACATTCTCTGTGGTTGGTTGGATAGGATGGAATCACTGTGTGCAATTCAGTTGCAAAGCAGAGCCAAAGATGATCTCAAGCATATAGTTGTGGGTGGAGCATAGAGACAAAGTGAATGGGAGTAATATCTTCTGCAAAGGAGAATCCTTTTAGGTGACCTCACCCCTTAGAAAAGGGGAGTCTCTAAAGTCAGGTAAAAAGCTGTTCTGAGCTATCACTTCCTCTTGCCTGGACTGCATATTTAACTTACTTAAGTAATACTTTTCCATTTTGGTCTCCTTTTTTACTTCTTCAAAACATACATTTATCAAATGCTTGTATAGTATTTATTGTGGTTTGGGGAGATTTTAAATATTTTAAGAATATTAACTCAAATTATACCTGCAAAAATCTGTGAAGTAGGTAATATTTTATTTTCATTTTACTGAAAAGAAAACTGTATCATAAGGAACTTATGAAGGTCACATGAAGTTAGCGGAGCTGAGATTCTAGAATTCATGACTTTAATCCCTGTATGTGCTCCTTTGTAGATTAAATCATATTTTTCTTAAAATTAAAACAAAACAAACTGACATGGCTTCAGAGCCCAGAGTGATCTTCTTTTTGTCAACCAACCACCTTATCTTCTTACATGGCAGCCTCCATTAATTTTCAATTTGGTGGGTCTTTTGGTTTCTCAAATATCTCATATTCCCTCTCAACTTGAGGAGATGAATATTGTCTTCCTTCTTTCCATTGCATTCTTCCCAAAGCCCCTTTTTAAAATTTACGTTCAGTTAATTAACAAACAGTGTATTATAGTGTATTATTAATTTCAGAGGTAGAATTTAGTGTTTCATCAGTTGTACATAATACCTAGTGCTCATTGTATCACATTCTCTCCTTTAAGTCTATCATGCTGTTATGCCATCCTCTCCTTCTATCCACCAACCCTCAGTTTATTTCCTGTGGTTAAGAGTCTCTTATGGTTTGTCTCCCTCTCTGATTATGTCATTTTATTTTTCCCTCCCTTCCTCTATGCTCCTGTTTTGTTTCTTAAATTCCACATATGAGTGAAACCATATGATAATTGTCTTTCTCTGATTGACTTATCAAAGCCTTTTAAAATTAATTACTTTAAATTTTTAAAGTATTTTAAACTTTTTAAATTAATTAAATTAAATTAATTACTCATCTGTATTTCCAATGTAGGATTAAAAAAATCACTTCCAAAGAATAGCCTTTCAAGAAATGCTCTAATCCTTATTCTAATCTAATTCTAATTAATTATTCTAGAAATAATTTCTTTGTCTTAATAATGCAAATATAAATTGTGGTTATGTGTTTATTAGCATGATTAATGTATAATTACATTGAAGGGTATCTCAACAGAATGAAGTCTTTCTGAAAGTAACAATTATTTGCCTATTCATACATTGTAACATTCAATATGTATATAATAGTGAAAAAATATTGCATATTCTGACACCATACACAATTTATTAATAGAAAATATTTGAGTACAAGTATAATTATAACAATTTATACAATAAAAAGAAAATAATCCACTAATTTCATTAGACAGATTTCTTATGTGATGTTGCAAGTCCAAACTCTAAATTTTTTCTCAAGGTTTTAAGAGCATTTATATAATCCTTTGATATCAATAAAGAAACTCTATTAAAATGTCCTTGTTTTTTATCTTCTGGCATACATTAGAAACCTTATACTATTATATAGAATTTTACCTATAGTTAAAGGTAAATTCAATAAATTTATAACATTCCTGCTTCTGAATATTTAGAATACATTAAGAAAACTTTTAGTAAAGGACACTGATCCTTTAGAAATATAAAAATACATTGGGGTGTCTGGTTGGCTCAGTTGGTTGAGTGTCTGACTTTTGATTTCAGACAGGTCATGATCTCAGGCTAAGAGATCGAGCCCGGTGGAGACCTGTGTTGAGTCTTGCATCTGTCTGTGCACTCAGCATGGAGTCTGCAAGATACTTTTTCTCTCCCTCTCCCTCTGCCCTTCCCCTCACTTGAGTGTGCTTTCTCTCCCAACTATATAACTAAAATCTTTAATATATACTAATTATATATACATAAATTATTTATAAATATACATTATATATGATATATATTATACATATTATAGTTATTTATTATATTATATTATTATACATATTGTGTATATATGTACATAAACATATGAGATAATACTTTAAAACATTCAACATACAATGACTTTTCTAATTTGGTAGATTTGTCAACTTATGGTAATATCAAACACTTCAAATAGTAGAATCTGTTAGTTGTACTAAAAATCTGTTCGCCCCTTTCCATAGTACTGAATTTATATTGAGAACATAACCTATCCAGAAAAGAGATCATATGCTTCAGATCCTTTTGTTTTGCAGTGAGGTGTGAATATATTCTAGCAAGAGATATAAGTGGGATTAATGTGTGTAATTTCCTGGTTGTTTCCTTAGTAAGCAGAATTCTGACCTTAGTTCCCCTTTTTACTTGCCACTAGCTGTTATAAGCACCAGGTGGTCAGCCATCTTCTACTGTGTAAAAGACATTCCATAGAGATTGTGAAGTTACAATAGAGAGGGAGCTGGATGCCAGATAACTTCATGAAGCTGACTGCTTTACTAGCTCAAAATTTTATGTGGCAGATGAGTTATCTTCTATTTTTAAACCGCTGTTATTTTGGGTCACTTTCACACTCAGCTGATCATATCCTAACGAACTCCCCATTAAGAATTTTGAAAGTTAGCAATAAAAATGCACATAAACATTTTATTAAATATTTCCCTTGAAATAATTAAGATCATTACTAACTTGGCTTTACTAAAATTTTATTTTCTTAATTTTCAGTAAACCTAGAATTGATCACTAGAGTATTACATTTGTTCTTTTGCCTATATAAACTTTTTTTTGGAATTTTTCTTTATGTGTTCTACTAAATATTTTATGTTTTAATAGTCTTGAGGTTTTCTAATCCATCAATTCAATTCAATAGGTCATAAAATTTCAGTTCTGGCCAATAAATTCCACCCATCCTCTAATGGTATTAATTAACATTAGAAGGTGTGCTATGAAAATTCCTTTTGGGGTGTCTGGGTAGCTCAGTCACTAAGCATCTGCTCAGGTCTTGATCTCAAATTCCCAGAATGGAGCCCCGCAGGGTCCCTGCTCAGTGGGAAGCCTGCTTCTCCCTCTCCCACTGCCCCTGCTTGTGTTCCCTCTCTAGCTATGTTTCTCCCTGTCAAATAAACAAAATCTAAAAAAAAAAAAAAATCCTCTTTTGATACATAATGAAAGTCTTAGATCTGCTCTACTAGGTTGAGAAGCAGCCTGATATATATGGATTTAGTTTCACCTTCACTCAAAATATGGCCTAATACCTCACTTAATATCTGGTTATCTCAATCTCTTCTCTTTATAAAACAATATGAAGACAAGATATCTTGGTATAACTTCCTGAAGGGGAAGCGTGTTCTTCTAGGCACTTCAAAAAGTATAAAATGGAATGAAAATATATCTTTGAATCAAAGAAGGAAAATATGTAATTCTTCAAACTTTAAAAATATGGAAGTAAATATTTATTTTGGGTATTGAATTATGTAATAATGTATGACAAGAGAAGAGATATTTAAAAAGATAAGAATTCCTATGCAAAAATAATCCACTGAATTTATTAAGTTATATATTTTAAATGTGTATCAAAAATAAATTAACATGAAATCTACATAGAAAAGAGTCTATTGGTGTAGAGGTTTGAGGATAGTAGAAGCTCAAAAACAGTCATTTTTGAGTCATCAAAAAATCTATTAACAAGGAATGTAGTAGGAATGCTGTCCATCTTAAATCCTAGATATCAAGGTAAAGTAAAGATTTTTAAGGCAATAGTTGAGCAGAGATAATTTTAAGTGAATCAATTGACAGAATCTCAATAAATCTCAATAATCTCAAAAAATCTCTCCTTAAGGAGATATGCCTGCAGTCTTGCCTTTTTCAGTTCTGTTTTCCCAATTCTTCATTCACAATGACCTTTCTCTTTTTATAAAACACAACATAAAACCAACATAAACAGGAAATACCACATACACATTTTCAAACTTAACATGATGCATTTCTGGACCCTTCTAGGACACAAAGAAGCAATTTGCTTCTAAATAAGATTCCTATTAGAGCTAAGGGGAAAAATGGAAAGAGATAGTAATTGATTTCATAAAAATGACAAAACCATGGTAAGACCCCATGCTTTAGCTAGTAGATACCTATATTATAATCAGAATTCAGAAGTTAATGTGTCTGTCATTCAAGCACATACTGACATTTCTATTTGAACTGAAAAATGGACTAAGATGTTTTCTGACAGAAAGAAAGTCTGATTTTGCTAATTGGTTTGATTATGGAAACTGGTCTTGCCAATTAGTTATTACAGTAGGCATTTTCTGAACATTGAACAAGATAAATCTGCTGCACTCAAGTTTTAATAAAATTTTTATTTAATGCATCATTTAATATACAACATGCCAGACATTATATCTTTATAATTTTTTAATGTAGGAAAATTTTAGTCATCAATTTAAAGATGTATAAGGGATTTATGGTTATTCATGATTCTATTATGGAGCATGCAAGTAAAAATTCATGAAGATCTTTAGTTTAGATTTCCCTTTTGACATTTTGGCTTTGTTGATAATAAAGTAATGATAGTACTTCCAACCAGAATCCAGCTGTTTAAATGCAAGCAAGGAAAATCAGAAGGGTGTATTCACCAATGTTTGGATTTTTATCATAGAGGACAATGAAAAGAAGAGCAAATGAGGTCAGGGTACCAAAAATGACAAAAATAAATAATGTTGTAAAAACATTTGATAGGCAGAATGGATAAGGTGAAATCTAGGATCAAGAGGATATATTTCTGATTGTTATTATGTAATATTCATAGTAAGAAAAGAGGAAAGTAAACAGAAAGCTGATTTTAACCCTTACGGGCTATTTCTATTGGTGTTCTCACAAAAGAGTTAGAGCTGCTGAGAACATGGTCTATTCATACAGTGGTGTGGCAATGTAAGATTATTTGGGATTCACTACCAGCAATAGTCATAAAGATACATGAATCCTCTTAATTGTCTCTTATTTACAGGCTCATGAAGTTTTAAACAGCTTATGGCTTTTCAGAATAAGGGTTTAACTTCCTAGGATAAATGTCATCCTGGGTAACCCAATTTACTTAGACAAAATTACAATTTTTTGGGGGAAACTATATGCCCCATAGGAGATAAAACATTAATAGAGAGATGGAGTCAGTCTTGGACCTCACCTCAGAATTAGAATGTAACAAAGATTATCTACCTCTTGGATAAGAAGAGAATCATATGGAAATTTAAGGTCCTTAAAGCTACAGCTGACAACTTGTGAAAATAAGTGGGACTCTCAATAGACTATCTGGGCCATAAAAGCCTGTATAAATTGATTATTTCTCCAGAAAAGAGCAAATGAATATGGTTATTTTGATCAAAGGGACACTATGGAGAACATATATGCAATTGTAAAATATGTAGTTGTAGGTTTGAGTACAAAACTATAAGGAAGAAATATAGATTCTAAAATGGCTTTCTTATGAGTCAGTAGAACATGTGACTCTTGATCTTGGAGTCCTGAGTTCAAGCCCCATGTTGGGGGTAGAGTTTACTTAGCAAAATAAAATAAGGGGCACCTTGTTGGCTCAGCTGGCTTTTGATTTAGGTTCAGGTCATAGTCTCAGGGTCATTTTTCCCCCCTGGTAGTAATAAAAATATTCTAGACTTATTTTGATCTGATCACCATTTTATAACTCTCTGAATCTGATAAAAATATTATATTTTACAGTTTTACCTCAAACAATGCAGACCATCAAATGAAATAAACACTTGTATTTAATATTTGAAAATTTGGATCCCTAAATTCCAAGTCATCACCCAAGGAATAAAGTTTGTATTTATCGAGTTTCCCAAATTGACTTCTGTAACTTTAAATTATCAATGGTGAAATTAAAACATTTAAAAAGTAAGTATACAAACACAGGTTATAGTATAAATGCATTTATGAACTAGTAGTTGAACTGGCAGTTGCTTCTGGAAAAGGCACAGACAAAATTTAGACTTAAACAGATACATTTAAACAAATAGTTGCTAAAATTGTTGCCTATGACTTTGACTTTATGTCTTGGGATACTTGGCCTAATTGCTAGGCCGGTTTCAACTGTTCACCCAACTTTTGCTTTCTTTCAGAAAGAAAGTACTGTTAAAGAGCTTTGTCTCAGATTCTGATATTCACAGACAAAATAAAACAAGAAAATTCTTTATAAATTTTGCTAAGTGAACTTAGGTAAAGTTTGACTGACGAATGTTGTTATAAGAAACCTTTTAATTTTTCAGTCCCCAGGTTTGAAGTGTGGGCTTGTCTATTTCTTACTTCTCCCCATGTGCTTTCTCTGTATAGACTTATAATAAAAAAGAAAGGGACAGAGAGAAACAAATAATAGTGTCCCGAACACAAAAGAGTTTTCACTTGGGGTGCCTGGGTGGCTCAGTTGGTTAAGTGACTGCCTTTGGCTCAGATAATGGTCCCAGAGTCCCAGGATCGAGCCCCGGATCAGGATCCCTGCTCAGTGGGAGGCTTGCTTCTCCTTCTCTCACTCCCCATGCTTGTGTTCCCTCTCTAGCTGTGTTTCTCTCTGTCAAATAAATAAGTAAAATATTTTAAAAAAATAGTTTTCACATCTAATCAGATAAGCAAAGAATTTTTTGTTTTTGTTTTGTTTTGTTTTTTATCCTCAACCTTTTTTTTTTATTTAAAGGATTTTTTTCCTTTTTAAACTCAAGAACACAAAATTAACTTAGTATTTGAGGAACTTCATACATCCTACGTACATATACACATAAAAACATGGACGCAACAAAATTAACCATACTCATAATATTCTAAAAGATACTCAAGCCAGATACCCATGGGCTTACAAAGGAAATTGTTTTTGTATTAAACATTTTAAGCCATAGTGACAAAGAAAGGTTGACTCTTCTCTGTTGGCCTGCAAGATACTAAATCTGGCTTTCCAAAAATAATACTTAGGCAACTTGATAAGATTTGAACAATCTGAGTTAATCATGTGAATAGTACTTATGGAAAAGTTGAGCCTTTTGATGTTTACTTGAATAGAGTTTGGGGAGGCTGCCGAGATGAGCAATAAAACGAGCAGGTTTTATCTACCTGAATGAGAGTTTCCCAGAATAGTAGAGTCATGAATCGTGTTGGTGAAGAGAGTAGAATGGTATTTGTAAGGATTGCTAGAGTAAATCATGTTAATGTAGATATAGGCCGAGTGGAGTACATAGCTTCAGTCCACGTGATAAAAAGAGAGAAACATACATTATAAATACATTTGAATAAGTGGAGCTTAGTTTACCTCATGGGGTGGGCATGATAGATATAGCTGCAGATGCAGAGGTTAACTGTGGCTTGTCCATTTAACTTATCAAAAGGGATGTTCCATAAAAACTTATTGATTGACTAGATAACACAAAAACTGTGAAATGAACTTCAAAAGGCCTTTTCAGACACTGTCTTAAAATACATTTTGGACTCTCCTCAGGTTTCTTACTTTTAAAATAAAACCAAATCCTTACCATATGGTATTATGTTTTTATTATTCTTTATAAATTCTTCAAAAGCATATGTAAACCTTTATTCTATACTTAACACTGGATGCATGGCAGAGCTAAATGAAGCTACAATTAGTGTGCGAAAATCCCATCAACCCAAGAGAAAATCCTTAATTTTTATTTTGGAAATCCACAACCAATAGTTCTCCAACTCTCTCTCATGGTTTGGTTGTCTTATCTTTCCCTTCACTTTTCCTTTTCACATATGTGTAGAAGAACTAATCTAATTCACATGACCAATAGAGTAATCTGATAGAGTCTCACCAAATATATAGAAAATGGTGAAGTAAAAAGATACTGTACAAACAAAGCATTCAAAAGAGAGTTGTAAATATGTGACAGCTGTCGTAGCATAGCATTGACATATCAGTGAGAGGTCAAGAACTGTCTTCCAGGCACAAGACAAAAAACAACAAAAAGGAAATGCAGTTCTACAGAAATGGGGGGTTAGGGAGTAGGTACTATTGATAATAAATCTGAGGAAAAGGCATTTGAAACTAATGAAATGTCATAGTCACATTAAAACTTCACAGATAAGCATTATATAATACAAGTCACTTTAAAACATATAATGAGATTGCATATGAAACAAAAAATTATATTTAAATAATCTCTTTATTCTTGAGCAAAGTAGTTCCATTATCTCTAATACAGCAAACTCTAAAATGCATTTTCTGCTTCATTGCAATTCACTGCAAATGGCCCAGATCAACATTCTAAAATTTTAAGTAGATTCTTTAGCCTTCTAATAGGATTTAGCTGCATGACTTCAATGTCCAAATTTCTGCCTCAGTGAACAATAGCTCAGAGTTAAAATATTAAATAGACTAAATATTAAACACATCATTTCTTGAAGGACATATATTACAAGACAAAATTCTTTGGAAAAGAACGAAAGAGAAAGAACAATTGCTCACCCGGTAATCAATTTCAGTATTTTGACCGCTCCAGAGTAAAGTGTTTATTCAAGTAATTTGGCTCATTGTTTATTTGTATTCTTTATTTTATTTATTTATTTTTTAATATTTTAGTTATTTATTTGACAGAAACACAAGCTAGAAAGGGAACCCAAACAAGAGGCGTGAGAGAGGGAGAAGCAGGCTTCCGCAGATCAGGGAGCCTGATGGAAGGCTCTATCCCCAGGCCTCTGGGATCATGACCTGAGCCCAAGGCAGACACTTAAGGACTGAGCCACCCAGGCATCCCTCATTGTTTATTTTTAGAAGCAACATTCTGGCAGATTGATCTCCTGATGTTCAGAAAATAATATATAAAAATAGATTCATTTATTCATCTACTTATCCAACTTATACTGTAAGTACCTTCAGCTTTAAAATGCCATCAAATATAAAGAAGATGTGGTACATATATACAATGGAATACTATGCCTCCGTCAGAAAGGATGAATATGAACTTTTGTAGCAACATGGACTGGACTGGAAGAGATTATGCTGAGTGAAATAAGCCAAGAAGAGAAAGTCAAGTATCGCATGGTCTCACTTACTTGCGGTGCATGAGGGGCAAACTGGAGGACAGTGGCAGAAGGAAAGCAAATGGGAACTAGGGTAATCTAGGGAGGGAAACGAAACAACAGAGACTTTGAACACAGA